>SJYA01003115.1:217958-267529 GCA_006410615.1 Neotragus moschatus | reverse complement strand
GAATGAAGCACAAGCTGGAATCAAGATTGCCAGCAAAAATATCAATAACTTCAGATATGCAGATGACATCACCTTTTGGCAGAAAGCAAAGAAGAACTAAAGAGCCTCCTGATGAAAGTGAAAGAGGAGAGTGAAAAAGCTGGCTTAAAACTCAACATTCGGAAAATGAAGATCATGGCATCTGGTCCCATGGCTTCATTGAAAATAGATGGGAAAACAATGGAAACAGTGTTTCCACTGTTTATTTTCTTGGGCTCCAAAATCACTGCAGATGATAACTGCAGCCATGAAATTAAAAGATGCTTGCTCCTTGAAAGAAAAGTTAGGACCAACCTAGACAGCATATTAAAAAGCAGAGACATTACTTTGCCAACAATGGTCCATCTAGTTAAAGCTTTGGTTTTTCCAGTAGTCATGTATGGATGTGAGAATTGGACTATAAAGAAAGCTGAGTGCCAAATAATTGATGCTTTTAAACTATGGTGTTACAGACTCTTGAGAGTCCCTTCAACAGCAAGGAGATCCAACCAGTCTATCCTAAAGGAACTCAGTCCTGAAAATTCAATGGAAGGACTGATGCTGAAGCTGAAACTCCAATACTTTGGCTACCTGATGCAAAGAACTGACTCATTTGAAAAAACCCTGTTGCTGGGAATGTTTGAAGTCGGTAGGAGAAGGCAACAACGGAGGATAAGATGGTTGGATGGCATCATCAACTCAAAGAACTTGAGTTTGAGAAAGCTCCAGGAGCTGGTAATGGACAGGGAAGCCGGCGTACTGCAGTCCATGGGGCCGCAAAGAGTCGGACACGACTGAGTGACTGAACTGAACTGATGCACACGTTACCCTAAACACACAGGCTCAAATATTCACAGACATATGCACACATATTAACACAAATACACACACTGAGATGTAACACACATGAGCATACAGGGACACAGATACATGCACACAGTGACACATAAACACACATATATACACACAGATATATACACAAACATGCACACTAACACATAAAGATACACAATAGTAGCATTTACATGCAAACACAAATATGTACATGCAAAAAGACATAAGCACACACATAAACACATTCACACATCTCTCTCCACACGCCCAGGTCCTCACACAGATCAATACACACTGTATATACATGGATGTACACACACATACATGAACACACTGCTTGATGCTTTTACTTTTACAGATATACACAGCGTGCTTTCCCAGGAAGCTATCTAAGGCCCCTGAGAACAAGACTGTGCCCTGTTGATGCCCCTCCCCGATACTTGAACACCCTTAGCATCCTGCCCAGTACTGTGAACACAGCTGGCTCTCATGTTTAATTGGTGGAAGAATGGGTGGAGTTGTCACATCCAGGGGCCCTGGGTAAAGGGGCAGAGCTTTGTTAAGAAGTCTTGGCTGCTGGCTGTGTCACCCCGGAGTTTTAAAGCAGTTCTCTGCCCCCAACCCACGGAGGCTCCACCAGCCCTGCCAGCTGGGAAGCCAGTCTGCCTGTTGCTGGCTTCCTGGCAAGCACTGCTCATTAACACCTCCACCCGAAGTGGCAGAGACCTCATGAAACTCAAACCAAGTCATTCGGCCACTTGTCTCGGGCTGGACTCAAAGGTCCCCTGGGGTAGGAAAAGTGTGGCAGAAACCACAGGCTTAAGTGGCCCTGGCCTCTGTCTCCCAGCATGTGGGTTTTCCAGCTGAACTTTAGAAATAAAATCAGAGCCAGGAGCTCATTCTACCTGACGGGACCCAGGACATGGCCCCCACCTGGCTTCCCTTCAAATCCTGGCCTTCAAAGCAGTGGCTCAGGGAGAGCCTGGCTCTGCTCAGCCTGGGAAGATGCCCTTTTGTCCTGACTTCTCCCCGGTGGGGAGGTGAAGGGTTGAGGAGCCCTCTTCTTTGGCACCATCACCAGGCATGGCCCGAGCTTGCCGACACCCGCTCTGGGCCTCAGTGTTTCCGCCACCTCCACCAAATGGGGCGGATAACCTCTCCATCCTAAATAATAAGATGCAGCACCAAAGAACAAGGACTCTGACCTCTGGAGAGTTGGGAAGGAGGAGGGGGCAGCCTGCAGAAACTGGAGGAAGAGCACTCCTTGCTGGCACCTCCCCTCTGCACAGAAGAGCTGCTCTGCAAGTTAAGTAATTGATGAAGCACACTCTAAAAATACAAACTAGGTTAGCACTCAAGGTGGTGGATTGCTCCAAGAGGGAGCTAATTCAGGCATTGAATCTCCCTGGAGCGGGGACTGTGAGCCTAAAACAGCAGGTGTGTGAGCCGGGGGGGCCCCCAGAAACTGACTGAGATGTGACGTTCACTGCAGCCCCAGGCAAGAAGGAACCGGAGAAAATGGGCTGGGAAGCACTGGGGCAGCAGCCCAGGCCCTCCCTGCACAAGGAAAAGAAAACTCAGGAAACAGTCGAGGGCACAGAAGACAGTAAGGAGGTGGGGGAGGTTTCACACAAGAAGAGGGCTCACTCCCACTTGACTGGGCTGCAAAGACCCCAGCCTCCTAGCTCTGTGGAACCCCCTGCTACTCCAAGCCACGTCCACAAACCAGTGGCATCAGCACTGCCTGAATCCCGTTAGAAATGCAGAATCTCGGGCCCTACCTCGGACCTTCTGATCTGCATTTTCACAAGATCCCCAGGAAATTCTTGGGTGCATTAAAATTTGAGAAGCACCAAATCGGGTGTCAAAACCCCTGATGCTGGCTCAGCTGTTGCCATCAGATTTCTGTGTGATTTTATGGAAACCGCTTGACCTTTCTGGGCACTGGAGTTCCCTCATCTGGACTATGAGGCTTGTTTCTCTCTTATGGGTTCCAGGAATCTCATGTCAGATCCCCCTCCTGCAAGCCCTTGAAGTGGGAAGGCTTTTACAAATAATCATTCCTTTCCTGGGCTTCCCTGATGTCTCAGCAGGTGAAGAATCCACTTGCAATGCAGGAGACATAGGAGATGCTCGTTTAGGACCGGGGTTGGCAAGACGTCCTGGAGGAGGAAATGGCAACCCACTCCAGTATTCTTGCCTACAGAGACTCATGGCCAGAGGAGCCTGGCAGGCCACAGTCCAAAGGGTCACAAACAGTCGGACACGACTGAGC
The DNA here is from genome assembly GCA_006410615.1 of Neotragus moschatus. NCBI lineage: Eukaryota > Metazoa > Chordata > Mammalia > Artiodactyla > Bovidae > Neotragus > Neotragus moschatus. Next base: position 264,402 of record SJYA01003115.1, on the reverse strand, counting down.
ATGTGCACACAAGCGGATTCCATTCCCACCAGGCCACTCTCTTCTTCAGCTCCTGACATCTTTGGTGCACAGCGAGGGAGGTTGGGAGACAATCCTTGCAGGACACACTGAGGCCAGGAAGAGAGCCTCCTAATTTCATTTTAAACCTTAATGGAAAAGAGGAGGAGTGGGTGAGAAAGACACAGCTCTTGCTAACAGGAAAGCAAAACATCTGAGGAATGCTAAGTAAGCTAGAGCATTCCATCCAGAAATCCCAGGCCTGACATAGACCCTTCATGCAATTCGGGTATCACTACTGAACACCCATTTGAGAAATGAGGCTTCCTAGGCTCAGAGAGGTTAAATGAGTGAGTCAAAGTCACACAGCCAGTGAGAAGCAGGGCCCAGAAAAGGAGCTGGGCTCCCTGCCGTGTAAGGCAAACTCTCTTCGGGACTTCCAGGTACTGTGTCCTTGGCAGCCAACCCAGGCTGGTGTGCAAACAAGAAGGAGAAAGCCACTCTAATATTGGTCTGAGTTGAACAGAATTGAGAAGATAAAGCTGCCATGGGAGGAAATTACATCAGAGGGCTTGGATAGAAAGTCTCTAAATTATTGCTTATCTGGTTTCATTAAATGCATTGCTTCCTTCCATTAGCTCCAGGGGCTGAGATGACCAAGCACCTGTCTTCTACACAGGCTTGTGGTTGTGTGCAAACCCACAGGGGAAGGGAAGAAAGGGATATGGCACAAATTCTAAACCAAAACCAGATGAGAGACAAGTACACCCGAAATGGGCAGGCTTGGGTCCTTCTGGTCCTTACCTGGAGACCCAAAACAGTCTCTGATGAGGTTGGAAGTAGCCGAGACCTCAGCAGAAACAAGGCTCTTTGCCCACGGCTTGTTTCCAAGAGCACTGGGGGCAAACTGCTCGGTCTTCCCGAGCTGTGGCAACGGCTCTTAGGCCAGAGATTCAGCCAAGGGTAAATCTGGCAGCCACTGGCCCAAGGGCACCAGGCAGTCTACAGCTACAAGCACATTCCAACACAAATGGAAAAAAAGACATGCTGGCCAGGCCCTCCCTTCTGGCTTCAAGATGGCACTCCTGTCCCTGGAGCTGCCTGGCTTTTCCCAGGTCTTAGGAAGCATTGTGGTAGCGTGGAAATATTTGTTGGCTGGGGTTGGGGGGGGGGGGCGGCGGTACCCACCTTGGATGAGTCAGTTAAATACACTGAGCCTCAGCTTTCTCATCTGTAAAGTGGGGATAATAACAGTGTCAGCCCCAGAGGGCTGTAGGGATATAGATACTGTATATACAGCATCTTGCTGGCACCCAGCAAACAGCAGGCATCGAATGGGTGTCAATACCCTCCACCAATGTAAAACAAAAACTTTTCAGGGGTAGGCCCTTCTTGGGCCTATATCATATTAAGAGAGTGGGCCAGCCCCTGCCAAGTTCCCAGTCCTATCCCTCAGCCAATGAAACTACAGGGGCACTGTCCACAGTGTGGTCTTAAAGCAGAGTGCCCCTCACCTGGGGCTAGGCAGTCCGCACCTATGGAGATGTTCACGGGATGCTGGGAGAAAAAGAACAGACCCAAATCAGCCCTGGCAGGGAAGACCACCCCAGCAAGTATTCTGGTGGGGTCTCAGCTAGCAGGAGGGGAAGTCTAGCAAAGGCACAGCCTTGGCAGGAGCAGCAGAAACTGACCACAGCTGCCGAAGATGGAAGCAGAGATGGCCTCAGGGCTGATCCATCATCCCTGGCTCAGAGCTCCCTGCCACTCTGAAGCTCAGCTGCCCATGCCTCACTCCTCACACTACCAAGAACAGGCTCCTCACACAGCCCTTGCCCTCCTTCACCTGGTCTCCTCGACTGGACAAGAAGCTCCCTATGGGCAGGGGAAGGATCAGTTTCACTGTGGTCCCCTACAATGGAGCAAGCCAGGTCTGTGTCATCCGGTGGATAGCGGTGATGCTTTGGGCAAGTCACCCAGCTATCTGACTTACTCTTCACCTCCGAAGGAGAATGACATACCCACTCACCTACCCTCCCAGGGTGTTGGAAAGCCCAAGTGACCTTATAAGTCATTCAACAAGCATGCATTGCGAACCTAGTGCAAACCACATGCTGTGGAAAGCTCCAGGAGAGTAAGAGTGAGAAAGACAGACAGGTCTGTCTGCAAAGCTCTGTTCTCAAAGAGCTTACACTCTAAGTGAGAGACAAAGACCAACCAAGCACACAAACATAAACATCATGCATGTGTTCAATTATGGCGACTCTCAAGAAAGGCGTCACTGTGGTTTATAATCAATCATTGATGGCTTCAACAGCCATAGAAAGAGCTGCGCATGAGGCAGGATGACTGGTTCCAGCAAGACAGTCAGGGGCCAGAAGGAGAGAATATGAGCAAATAACTCATCTATGCAAGAGAGATCTCTATGCCACGATGCCCCTTCACAGCACAGAGGGCCTTCATGTTATGACACGTGGGATGGAGATGCCTACCCAGGGAGGTGAGCGATCATCTTCGATCTGGAAGCCTTGAAGAAAGTAAAGCCTAAATCACATAACTAGGACTCACAAGAAGGAAGAATGGGAGAGAGAGGGACAAAGGAGAGAAAAATAAAGGAAAGGAAGGGGGGGAGTAAGTAAAAATAGAGAAAAGGGAAACAAGACAGATAGAAATCTGCAGGAAGAAAACCCAGCTGGAAGAACGCAGAGCCTCTCTCAAGATCTCAGAGTGACCTCTGAGCGAGACTGTGAAGGACACCATGTGATAAAGCGATTGCCACCTCTATTTGAGAGGTGTTGTCACTTCCCATGGCTCCTGGCCTTATACTTCCATTTGTTAAAACAAATCTTACATCGTGGAGGATATTGCTTCACTGCTGGTAGGACAGGCTCCACACCAAATAAATATGCTTTAATCAAGTCCTCTTGATTGACTGCGTTTTTTCATGATAGAAGGTCTGTCTCCCTTGCAGTCATCCCCAGTAAGGGTGGATGAGTAGTGTTCAGTGGATATCACGCCTGGTGACGAGAAGACCCGGGGCTCTGGGTGCCATCGAGGATGATCCAATAGGGTTGCAGACACTGCAGTCACTTTTGCTTAATATTCAGCCACAGAATCGAGTGACAGAGCTCTCAGTCACAGCCTCAGAGTCGCAGGGATGTCTGGAGCAGCTGGAGCCCATAAAGGTCACCTGTTCCTCCAACACCTCTATGTGCAGATAGGAAAGTTAAGTGGGAGGCATTTGACCTTCCCAAGGTCACTGCTGCTTCCCGGCAGAGTCGACACCTGAACCCAAGTTTCTAAACTTGGGAGGAAACAGAGCATAGGATTCTAAGCCCAGAGAATGGGGAGTCACAAAATTTCAGAAAGTCTGCCTGAAGCAGACAGGGAGGCACTGAGGCCACTAGCCAACTTCTACTTTCACCAGGGACCTGGAATTTGGACCTCAAAGCCATCCCTGATGAGGTTACGTTTGCATCCAGGGAGATGCACTCACAGAGTGGATAGAGACACCATTGCTTGTCAAGTTCAGATTTCATCCTCAGGGCTTACCAGATCTCACCCTTGTAATTACTCTAGGGATTAATCTTAAGTTTACATATTAAGTAACTGCCCTTTGAATATCATGATCATACTGTACTTGATTTCTTTTTAAAAGCACTCCTTTATTTAATTCATGGAAACACTTAAAACAGATCACAATTTGTATAACCTTGCTTTGGCATGTCTTCGTTTTAAATTTTTTTCTATATGGACAGAACCAGGGGTTTCTAGAGTCAGGCTGCCTGAACTATAATCCTATAGCCCCATGACCTCAGGCAAGCTACTTTAGCCCCTCTGTGCTGGTAGCGGGCTGAACTGTGTACGGCTCTAAAAAAATTCGTGTTGCAGTCCCAACCTCCATAGTTCAGAATGTGGCTGTGTTCAGAGATAACATCTTTAAAGAGGTGACTAAGCTAAAATGAGGCTGTTTGGGGGCAACTCCAGTCCAATATGACAGCTGTCTTTCTAAGAAGAAGAAATTTGGACACAGACATGTACAGAAGAAAGACAACGTGAAGACCCAGGGAGATGGGGTCTATCTAAAAGCCCAGGAGAGAGGCCTGGAATAGATCCTTCCCTCACGGCCCTAAGAAGGAACCAATCCTGCTGACACCTAGATCTCAGACTTGCAACCCCCAGAACTGTAAGAAATTTTCGTTCTTATTGTTTACACCTCCCCCTCGGTGGTATTTGTTACAGCAGCCTACCATCCTCACTTTTCTCACTGGTCAATACTTGGGCCCTCTTCATAGGGTTGTGCCGAGTGCCCAGCTCCTGGCCTTCTGCAGGCAGCCCATAAATGAACGCACCTTACACTTACTACTAATGTGGAGCCTTAACTCTCCTTGGTCTCGGCAAACTGTCTCCTCTCACTCTTCTGTGTCAGCAGAAGCTTCTCACGAAAGCAGAAAGATAAATTCTGCAGGCAAGCCCAAACTCTTCCCAATCCACACCCCCTCAACCCAGTGAGACTTTCAACCCAGATATCCTAAAGCAAAGCAGTTTGAATCCCCCGACCCACATTCACAGGACTTCCCTTCTGCTCCTCGTTTGCCTCCAGCTGTCACTCCCAGCAGTCTGAAGACCTGCCTGTCAACCCCTACCCTCTCCCCACCCAAGACCACGGAGGCCCCAACAATAAGCCTGATTCTCCCCCACTTTATCCAAGTTAGACAACGCAGAATGCATCTCCAGAAAACAGAGGTAACAGGAAAACAAGCGCACCATCCAAATTCCCAGGTTATGAGAATCACAGGCCTGGCCTTCCAGTGTATTGGAAATGGAGGGTTTCTCTATTTTGTGATGAGCTGGAGGGCTGACACAGTTCTGGACAGTTCTCCAGCTACCCAAGGATAATGCAGCCTACTAGCAGCAGTTTGAGAGAAGAGCGTCTCAATTTGTCTCCAAGAGGCCCTAAGCCTAACAGTCACCAGAGGGAACCCTTGAGGACCTAGAACAAGTTAAATGACAGAGATGGAAAACCTCCCCTAGGATGTGAACACACCTCAAGCTGAGTGAGAAACCACCTGGGACAGGCTACCAGGAGACCCAACAATTCCACTACTGGCCATCTACCCAGAGAACACCATAATTCAGACAGATGCACGCACCCCAGAATCCACAGCCGCACTATTTACAACAGCTAGGACAGAGAAGCAAACCAAACGTGCATTAACAGTGGATAAAGACGTGGCACACACAGACGATGGAGGGTCGCTCAGCTATAAGAAGGAACGAAACTGGGTCATTTGTGGAGAAGTGGATGGACACAAAGACTGTCATACAGAGTGAAGCAAGCCAGAAAGAGAAAAACGAATAGTGTAAATTAATGCATACATATATGGGAAATCTTAAAAAGTGGTACAGATGACTTTATCTGCAAACCAGAAACAGAGCCATGGAGAACAAAGGCATGGATACCAAGGCAGGGCGGGATGAACGGAAAGACTGAGGCTGACACGTGTACATTACCGACACTAAATAGGTAACTAATAGGAACCGACTGTCTAGCCCAGGGAGCTCTACGAAATGCACTGTGGCGACTTAAATGAGAAGGAAGTCCAAAAGGGAGAGGATACACGTCCATGTATGGCTGATTCATTCTGGTGTCCAGTGGAAACAAATATAGCACTGTGAAGCAGCCATACTTCAGTAAGGGTTTCCCTGGCAGCTTAGTCAGTAAAGAGACCGTCTGCAATGCAGGAGAACCAGTTCAATCCCTGGCTTGGGAAGATCCCCTGGAGAAGAAAATGGCAACTGACTCCAGTACTCTTGCCTGGAGAATCCTATGGACAGAGGAGCCTCACAGGCTACAGCCCATGGAATCACAAAGAGTTGGACACGCCTGAGCCACCACCACATACTTCAATAAAAACTAATTTAGGAAAAAAAAAAAAAAAAGAAGGGGCACAAAGACCCTTAGAAACCAATAAGGCTTCCAGGGGAACCACCTGGGAACCCGGAAGCTTGGCCCAACTGTAAAAGCCCAGCACTGCACTGTCTCAGCAAGTAGCAAGAGATTTGGTGACAATGGAAGCTTCCAAACCTACACAGCATCGGTGATAAAAATTAAGGTCATTTAGAAACCCAGAAACTAAAGCCGGTCTGCCTCTGAAGGGAATTTTAATTTGTTAATGGGTTTTCCAGCTGATGGTTGGGGAGAAAGATAGCAATTCACAATGGGTCTGACGCCAAAAATAGGGCCACGCAAGCCAGCAAGTCTCAGAGAGTTCTTTCGTCTTTCTTCAATTGCATCAAGAACACGCTGTCCGGGGACGCAGATTTCTGCACTCCCGCACCCCCCACCCCCACCCCCATTTTAATCAGCTAATAGCAGATGAACACCTAGTGATGCTGCCAAGGATCTCTTAATCCCATCAGTCACGGGGAATGAGGGTACAGAGGGCAGGTGCCTCTGGTGCCTCTGCCAGGGGGATGCAGGATTTGGCAGAAACCCCAGGGGCCAGTTTCTTCACTCGTCACCGGCGGTTTGGAGGGAGCCAGGAAAGAGAAGCAGGTGCAGCTCTCTCCCTTGTGCTTGCTCTGGGGAGGGCATTAGCAAGAGAGGCATGCTCACTTACCCCACATATGATTATGGACTACACTACAATGACTCAGATGGGCCCAGTCCCCAAGCTCATGGAGTTATCGGTCCAGCAATGAAAATGAACCTGACTGAGCAAAGCAAGGAGGGGATGCCGCAGGACCACATTAACAAAGCCCTGCATTCAGTGCTGCAAAGAGAGGACCGGGGGTTGTGGGGAAGCACCCAGAGGGAGTCCCCAGGTGGGTCGAGAGAAGAGTTTCGGACTTCCCTGGTGGGACAGAGGACAGGAGTCTGCCGGCCAACGCAAAGGACACAGGTTCGATCCCTGCTCCAGGAAGACACTATATTCTGCGGAGCAACTGAGCCAGTGCACCACCGCTACTAAGCCCGCGAGCTCTGGAGCCCATGCTCCACAACGAGGGAAGCTATCATACTGAGAAGCCCACAGAAGGCAGAGAAGAGTAACCCCTGCCCTCTGAGACACTAGAGAAAGCCCACGCAGCCACGAAGAACCAGCAGAGGCAAAAACAGAATAAAACTTCTCTTAGAAAAACAGAGAGAGAGACGAGCTTCACCCAGAAACATAAACCAAAGGCCACCCACCCTTATCATGAGTGCCCAGAGCTGCTGAGAGGCTCGGCCACCACCTGAGGCCTCTAGGCCTGAGCCTGCTTGGGAACAATGCCCGTGCTCACAAGGGTGCCTCTATGGTGAGGACAGAAGAGAAAAACCCAATTTCTGAATCTTATTTTTAGCTGCAAGCCAAGCAGGAGAGTAGAAAGAAGCCACTTGACTAGAATCCTGACCACACAGAACGAGTCATTTAATCCTTTTAAAAAGCCTGTCCATGGGATCTGCCATCTAGCTGGCATCTAACTTGGGAAACTCTCATCTCATTTCAAATGACAGGAGTTTCTCTAGAAGAGCCACCAAAAGCCATTTCCCCGAGAAGTGCAATTTCTAGCCATTTGTTTGTCCCGAAACTTGGACTCACACCCACATACACCGTTTTCTTGCCTTTAACAGAAAGCAGAGCTTTAAAAAGAAAGAGAGAAAAAGTGGGCTTGGGACAATCAGCCCACTCCTGTTATGTATGAAGCTTTTACAAAATATCCTCTGAAGTCTGATTTTCCCACACTTGAAAACTAATTTCTTTCTTTTTGCTTCATTGTTGCTAGGCACTAAAATATAAATATCTGTGCACACTGAGGCAGCTTCGCAATCTTTCATCAGTGACATCTGTGGAGAACTCTGAAGTCTGTGCATCTGTGTTGACCAGCATCATAGTGTTTCAACCTTAAAACTACAAAGGAAGTAGGGAGAAGCTGGAGATCAGTGAAGTGAGGACACTCACTCAAGGTCTCAGCAAGGGTTGGTCAGCAGCAGAGCTGGGTCTCAAGGGTACATAATCTCGTGTGTGACACGGCAGGCGTCTCTTGTGAGCCAGGGGACACAGCCTTGCATAAGACGTACCCCAAGCTCCCACCATCGCGGTCACCTACAAGTGTGGCTGAAGGGACTCCACCACTCTTGGGGTGGGCAGAGTGGAGCATGCAAACCAGAGGTGCCCAGGTGCTCCTTTCCCAGAAGGATCAGGGTGCTCTGGCTGACCCCTTCTATGCTATGGCCTGACCCAGGGGCACGGTGCTGCGCCTCACCTGGGTCAGACTCCCACTATCAATACTCAGCCTCCATCTTTCTCCTCACCAAACCAAAAGCACAGGTGCCTGTGGAGTGATTTCTCTTTAGAAGAAGTCTGTTTCCCCCAGAATTCCTCAACAAAGGCCAGGTGACTACAATTGGTCAAGTTTCATCTGGACCCAGAACTGGAGCAGTACCATGAGGCAGGCACTCGGGAAGGTCCTAGAGCCCAGGACTGAACATTCATTTACATTTTTCCAAAAGCCAAGGCGGAGCTGTATTCTGAGAGGAGCTGCTAAAGGTGAAGTGGGGCCCTCAGCCTGGAGCAGTGACAGCCAGCAGATCTTTAGCCCTGACTCCAGTGACTCTGAAGAGCTGTCAAACGGGAGGACGTGTTCTCTCCAGCTGTGGGGACCCAGACCAGCTGAACAGAAGAGGTAGAAAGAAGTTCCTTCCCACTTTCCTAGGACAAGATGGGCCTCTGGGATAGAATAAGGGTGGCATTTAGAGGAGCTCAGATGGTCCCTCAATGGGGACACATGCAGTGATACAGGCACCAGGTGGAAGTGAGGGTTGATGGGACCTTATAAATTTCTTCCAACCCTGAGAGTTTCCAACTGGACAGAATAAACACAAAGCTCCCGGAAGACCTCCTGGTCACCTGACTGCAGGGCTCTCCTCTGGACCTAAAAATAAGATTCCCAGAGTCCTGATCCAAATTAGATCCTTAATAATGTGTCACCATGGCTATAAATATGTCTGAGGGCCAGTTAATATGATTATATTAATCAGCTACGCTCCCTAGAAGGACTACCAGCTCCCTTGCCGGCCCCGAAGGCATGCATTCTGAGCAGACTGGGTCCTCCCGTCCTCACTAAGCAGGTCCACTGAGCAGTCACCATGGGGCAAAGGTCAGGGTGGTCATGGGTAGGCCCCTCTGCTTCCCCCTCTCCAACACCCCTGGGACATTCATTCCATTTTGGGATCTCTGCTGACCATTCACCAAGACCCCCATGAAGATAGGGCTGAATACAAATGGATAAAAGATGTAAAACCAGATACACCAATATGAGAAGTGTTAGGGCCTGAATTTTCCCCTCAAATACCCATGCTGAAGTTCTAACCCCCTGCTGCTGCTGCAAAGTCCCTTCAGTCGTGTCCGACTCTGTGCGACCCCACAGACGGCAGCCCACCAGGCTCCCCCGTCCCTGGGATTCTCCAGGCAAGAACACTGTAGTCGGTTGCCATTTCCTTCTCCAATGCATGAAAGTGAAAAGTGAAAGTGAAGTCGCTCAGTTGTGTCTGACTAGTAGCGACCCTATGGACTGCAGCCCACCAGGCTCCTCCGTCCATGGGATTTTCCAGGCAAGAGTACTGGAGTGGAGTGCCATTGCCTTCTCTGTCTAACCCCCTAGTACCTCAAAATATGACGGTATTTGGACACACAGTTTTTGCAGAGGTAAGTGGTTAAAACAAGGTCACCAGGTGAGTCCTGAGCCAATCTGACTGGCATCCTTACAAGGAGATGAGGATACAGACACAGAGGGAAGACCCCATGAAGACAGGAAGAAGATGGTCACTCACAAGACAAGAAGAGAGGCCTCAAAAGAAATCAACGCTGCCAGCACCTCGATCTCAGATTTCTACCCCCCAGAACCATGAGAAAATAAATGTCTGTTCTCTAGCCACCCACTCTGGGGTGTTTGCTATCGCACCTTGAGTTGACTGATACAGGACGTGTATTTGGAGACTTCAAATTCTTTGTTTTCCCTTCCCTCAAAGATGAGCCAACCAAAAGTCTTGTACCTTGCTTTCACCAGTGTGTGACCCCTGCTGGAATGTCAAGGAATGAAGGGGAATAGGGTGTAAGAGAAAGGGCACTGTGTCCCTGATCAGGAGAGCTGATCATTCCAGGCTCTTTCAACAAGCTGTGTGGTCGTGGGGGCTTCCCGGGTAGCTCAGTGGTAAAGAATCTGTCTGCCAATGCAAGGTGGATCCCTGCAGCAAGATTCCCTAGAGAAGGAAATGGCAACCCACTCCGGTATTCTTGCCTGGGAAATCCCATGGAAAGAGGAGGCTGGTGGGCTACAGTCCATGGTGATGCAGAAGAGGCGGACACGACTTAGTGACTCGACAACAACATGTGGTCACGCAGCCACTCAGTCATTTACCTTAGCCCCCATTCCAGCATCAGTTAACTGAAACAGCTGAGCCAAACAGCACCGAAGCATCCCTCCAGCACGAATGTTCTCTCCTTTCAACTTTAAGGCTTGAGGATACCAGCTAGCAAGGGCAGCTTTGGGGCACAAGCTCCGGGGGGAGAGGCCTGGCAGGCAACACAGGACAACAGCAGGAGAAGCACCAGAGGTCAGGGGTGATGCGACGGGGCTGTTGGGCTGCCTCCTGCAGCTGGAAGCTTCTGTTTCTAACCGGCCCCTGTCCCATTTCTCAGTTTACTAGCTGCAGAGCCTTGGGTACTATCCCCACATCCTGTGAATAAAGTAAACAAGAGTGTACATGCAGTATACTGATAAAGCATCCAAGCACACCCCCCACTGCTAATGGACAAGAAGGAAGGGCACACTCGTGGGGGTATCTCAGGACTAACACCCAAGTCTCTCTGAGTCCCCATAGGTGACCTCTTGGAAGGCAGCCTGAGTCTTCAGTCAGAGTAGGACCTAGAGCTCCCATCTTCTCCCCAGGACAACCTTGGATACAAAACTGCTACAAGAGCCTAAAAATGCTTCAGGAGACCAGCCCTGTGAGGGAGGAGACGTGAAGAAACTGTGATGTGCCTCTTCCTTGAGTGCAAGGCTGCAGCAACCATATGGCGGGACCTCACGTGTGCCTAGTCCTCTGCATTTTAGACGTGTGTGCATGTGTGCATCCACTCATGTTTGACTCTTTGTGACCCCATGGACTGTAGCCCACCAGACTCCTCTGTCCATGGGATTTTCCAAGCACGAATACTGGAGTGGGTTGCCATTTCCTCCTCCAGGGGATGTTCCCAACCCAGGGATCGAATCCATGTCTCTTGAGTCTTCTGCACTGGCAGGCAGATTCTTTACCACCGAGTCATCTGGGAAGCCCTTGCATTTTACACAGAGTTTACCAATACTATGACCTGGGTATTGCCACTTCCATTTTACAGTTGAAGAAACCAAGGTTAGGGAGGTTAAGCAAGACAACAAGGCAGGGTGGGGGGAAAAAAGAAAAACATGGCTTAAGCTCTTATCTTGACTTTGAACGAAGTTATTTAATATCTTGGTGTCAGGTTGCGTGCAAATGAAATCATATAGCTGACTCAGCCAAAGTTACTATGTGATCTGAGGGCTCCAGCTCAGAACTATTTCTACAATTCATGGATTCAAATGATCTCAGAACTGGTAAGGCCCTGGGCAATCACAGCTCTGATTCCCTCGGTCTACAGGTAAGCAAACTGAGGTCTAAAAACTTCACTGCCCACAGTCCCACAGGCTCTGGCCAGGCTAGGGTCAGAGCCCAGAGGTCTATCCCTTACCAGTAGTCTCCAACCTTTTTGGCACCATGGAAGTTTCATGGAAGATAAGGAGGGGCTGGGTGGATGGTGAGGGCTAGAGGATGGTTTCAAAATGATTTGAGTGCATTACATTTATTGTGCACTTTATTTCTAATCTAATGCCACCAGGAAGTACTAGTCTGTGGCCCAGAGGTTGCAGACCCCAGCTAGACACTTTGCCCTGTCCGTTTGCCTTGAACACGTTCCTCTTTAGAAACCAACAAACCACAAAAGAGCTTCTGGGACACTTGTGTTGGATCCCGGGGAGAGGTCGCCATGCCTCGGCCCCAGATCCGGATCCTTGCTCCAAGCTGCACTGCTGGCCTCTTGCAGTGACTTTCAGGAGGACTGCAAATGTGTCAAGTGCCCCTCTCGCAGGATAAGGCTGCTGGGAGCGGCTCAGAGGACTGGAATTAGAAATTCTAATTATTAGAACTCTCGGAATGCACTAAAGGACTGTTTATAATTAGCACATGTCAAAAGGCCATCCCCAAAAGGGACGCAATAGAACTCAGAAAACAAAGACGGTCCAGAGAGTGATCAGGGAGCCCAGCTATTAGGCCCCCCACCCCTCCCTCCAGCCCTAAGATCCAATCTACCTCCCACGCCCCCACACCTCCTGGTCCTGGCCTCTCTCTGCTGCCCTGCCCCAGCACCAAGCGTGGGGTCCTTTTCCCCCAAGCCCTCCACCCTTTGCAGCAGAGGCACTGGCACTGTTCTGGAAGTCCTTCCTTTCGAGGATCCCTCTACTCAGGACCCAAGCAGATCTAACCCCAGGTCTTGAGCTGGCTAGAGGCTTGTGGGTCCTGCTGTCAATGGCTGCAAATAAAGACATAATGACCAGCCTCTTTGTGGGGAAGAAAGCCTCCATGGGACAGAAAAGATCATCATTGGTTGCACAGGTGCCCATGTCAGGGCTGCCTCCTAGCTGGATTGCTCTTGTCATTGAAGCTCAAGAAACACCTTACCGCCAGAAGGAACAGGGACAGGTAAGCACGGGAAGAAAGTTCCTTGTTTCTTACATATGTGAATGAATGAATGAATGAACAAATGAACAACCCATCTGCTGAGTTATAGGCCATAAATGTTTTCTTGAGCATTTCCTGTGTGTTAGCTCTAATACTTGAGACCGTGGTGGAAAACTAATCAAATATGCAGAAATAAAACATGAGCTTGCCTTAGAGGAATTCCTATCAGCACAAATTTGACAGGGTAAAAAAAAAAAAAATTTCTTTTTAAGGCATACCAAGATAACTGGCCCCTGGGGGCAGGGACACCTGGTTTCTAGGGAGAGTTCCTAGCCGTGTGACTTGCCTCACGCAGTGTATTTATCTGATCTAACCCTCTATCATGTGCTCCACGGAGATAAGGCAACCTTGATTAACCAACAGGTGTTGCTATGGAGAACACACGATAAAATGCAGGGATAAGCTCTTTGGGATGTGCACACAACACAACTCATGATCATAACGTGAAATGCAAAGAGGATAGCAAGAAAGATATCCATGCTTTTCATCTTCACTGGTCCCGCTCAAGATGGCACTCAGTTCTTTGGACCAACATTCCCAGAGAAAGGCAATTTATCAGGCTATCACGTCTGTGCCCACCAAGGAACCTTTGCAATGTTGATTTCTTTTCCTGCCTGGTGTTTGCTGCCCATAGGAGAAAGAATGCCTCAATACCCAGGAGTAACAAGAAGGTTTTACTCCAGGAGCAAATATTTGAACTCCATTTGTTTGGCAGTGGCTGACAGCACTGGGTTAAGAAGGACTCTGAGCCTGTGTCACGGCTTAGCTTTAAAGAGCATCCTGATAGATTTAAGGGTATCTTGGCAACCCACTCCAGTATTCTTGCCTGGAAAATCCCCTGGATGGAGGAACCTGGTAGGCTACAGTCCATGGGGTCACAAAGAGTTGGACACGACTGAGCAACTTCACTTTCACTTTATTAGGAAGGGATAGGAGGTGGCACCTTGTCATTTATGTTTGTTTTTATAACTGGATTCACAGGTCATTCAAGAGTTAGCCGAGTATAGGTCAATACTTTGAACCAGATTCTTCCCTGTGAACTGTTAAAATTAAGTTCTCTGACCCAGGAAAGCTAGAAGCATAACCCCAGGGAGAAACCGTTATCCTTAGGAAATTAGCCCATCTCTCAGCCCCTATTTTAACGTGCAAGCTTGCCTCAATCATGCCATTTATAAACTGAGAACAGTATCTCATAAATTCGGGTGCTACTTCTGGGTCTAGAAAATGTGGCCGCACAAAACCACTCAACTAAAATATTCTGCAGGTACCAGATATCCTTTGAAAACTGAAAGTTGCTCAGTCATGTCCAACTCTTTGCAACCCCATGGACTATACAGTCCATGGAATTCTTCATGGACTGTAGTGGAGTGGGTAGCCTTTCCCTTAATTTAATACCCTTTGAAAAGCCTTAATTTGATACTCTTTGAAAAGTGAAAGTGAAAGTCACTCAGTCATGTCCAACTCTTTGCAACTCCATGGACTGTAGTCCATGGAATTGTCCATGGACGGACATGGAGTGGGTAGCCTTTCCCTTCTCCAGGATATCTTTCCAACCCAGGCCTTTAATTCTCTGGCATCTTTTTAAAGCCTTTGAAGATTTCTGTCCTCAGTGCTTCTCAGGACAATGCAATCTTTGAGTTTATCATGGGCTTAATGTGGTAGGAATTACCCGGTATGTCCAAGATCTACTCTGCTCGAGTTTTAAAGGCGACCTCTCTCTTGATATCTCATCATTTGGTGAAGAGTCTTCCTAGGTTGCTCTGCTCACCATTTCTGTGCTAATTGCAAACAGAGCTGGGCTGCAGTCAAGCCCCAAACTAGCTATACAAAAAGAAGGCTGAGCTAATGACCGCTGTGATCCCCACCAGAAGGGGAAGGGGACAGGCTCTGGCCAGGCCCATGAGCATCATCTGTGGACCAGAAACACTCCAAACACAGCCTCAGGGAGGTACCAGGAAAGAGGGGCCCTTGGATGATCTTACATTTCCAGTAACAACCACAGACTACTGGAGGTAGGAAGTAGCTTCAAACCCATCTAGTGACTAGAGCTGTGGAAACTGAGGCCCGGAACAATTAACCTGCCATGGTCCTATCATAAGCCAGGGATAGTGGCTACAGATAACAGTGTCACAAAACTGCATGTTCTTAAGTAGTTCATCTCTGTGCCTTTTTGTATTTCAGATGGTTTCCTCCCAAGTCCTCTCATAAGATTCCCAGGAGCCAAGTATCTAAAAAGCTCTTCTCTCAAGGCTGAAAAGCACATCTTGTACATTATACAAACTCAGTTTTTTAAATAAGTGAACAAATGAAGCTATATATATAATTTATGCATGTAACTCTGTAGAAAGATATCCAGTGTAACTGATTATAGCAAAAAAAAAAGGAAAAATGAAAGGAGAAATATGAAGAAAGGGGTGACTGTCCAAATCATGGGATATAAGTCATTTAAAAATATCTTTATAGAGTTTCAGTAACACATGGAAATGCTGATAATATGCTGATGTTAAAGATAAAAGCAGAACACTAAATTGCATGCACTCTATGATCTCAGCACTATAAAGAAAAATGACTGGTAATATTGTTAGGAGAAAATAAAGCAGAATGTGAATAGTAGTAGATGTTTCTGATGTGATTATGGACGATTTTATTTCTGCCTCTTTGCACGCTTCTGTTCTCTGCGAATAACTTGCACTGTGCCAGTAGGACCTCCAAAGACAGCAGGAGGGGACTAGGAAATGCAAAGAATGTCCTCAGACACTATGCACCCTTGTTGGGATCTGGAAAGACACAGAATTTCTCTCTTCTCATATACAGCAGCTAATGAAAGAGAGACAGGTGCTGGGCAAGGAGGCAGGCTCCCCCACCAGCCCCACCCACCGAGGCCAGCCGGTCACTCCTGCGCTGGCCATTTGCAGCACGGAGCAGGTGCTGCCTTAGGACATCTCTGGCCATGCATCTTGTCTCTGAGGCCAGTACTAGCTGCTGTTGAACCTTTCCTGTGTGTCTCTCTTGCTTCCCTTGACTGGACTGGGGGCTCCTCGGTTGGCGGGGGATGTCCCTGCCTGTCATTCCTGAGCCCTCTCCCAACTCAAGCCTGCAGATGTTTTCAATACTCAGCACCTCAAGACTCAGGAAATAATCTGCTCATCGACTGACTGACTGAATAGGCGAACAAAGAGAATGGACCCATGGGGCAGGTTGGCTTTCAACCAAGAGAGAAGTCCAATGCACCTCCCTGCGGACCCGCTGACCTCACCCACTAGGGCACCCACAGGTTCAAGCGTGAGGTAGGCCTTTGCCCTCGGCATCGACGACGAGATCGCAGGGCACTCAGACACCAGGATGCGTCCCTTCCTTCCCACCAGACCTGGGCTGGCTACAGGCCAGTGAAAGGGAAGGGCTGGCCCTGCTGCCTCCCGTCTGGCCACAGGATCCGCTTCCGGTTTCGGACCCACATGGGGGTCTGCTGCGGTGACCCAGGGCTCCAGCAGGCAAACCCCAGCTGTAAAGCTCCTGTCTGATCCCATCTCACGCACCAGGCACCCTCTAGCAGAGCAGATCTTCGAGCTGAGCCAAAGGCACTCCGACAGAGCTGGGTTTACTTTTGCTAAACTATTAGAATGCCCCATGCAAATAAGGAAATGGCTCCGTGATGTCCCCAGGAGCAGGGCAGACAACAAATGCAGGTCTGGGGCAAAAGATTACATCTGATTTGCATCCTTTTAGCCTAAGTCAAACTCAAGGGTGCTACATACTTGGAGACAGTGGGCTGTGGCTCTCCTCTCTCAATTTTTCTGAAACCACTGGGACATCTGCAGGCTTCTCCTAAGTGCTGGCCCCACACCTCACCCTACCTCTTGGTAAAACCTTCCTAATAACTCCACCTCTAGTAGCCTCAACTGTTAGGAACCTTTAACTCTCTCTGTATAATGAACATGTTAAGACACACAGACGTACATACATGGATAGTGTATACATGTTATTTCCCCAGTGAAAGCATATTTTCCTTAGGAGGTGTCCAATTGTTAACGAATGGACCCAACAGCCTTGAATGAATGAATGGACAAAAAGTAGGCTTGTTAAAGGACTGATCAACTGCTAACTCCAAGGAACTGCAGGCAACAGCCTACAGAGCAGGCCTCCAAAATCATACTTTCCTAAAGCCCAGAAGATACTCAATTAAATCATGGTATTATAAAAATAAAATAATGATAGTAAAATTTCTTAGAACCTAGAGATGCCAGGTATGAGACATTATATATATGTGTGTGTGTGTGTGTGTGTGTATGTATATATATATATATCACACAATCATTTTTAAAGTAAGGTGGTATCATTATTATTATTCCCATTTTACAGGTAAGAAAAATGAAGTCTGAGGGCTACCCAAGGTTGAAGATACAGGAATCGGGATCTGCTGGGACATTGCTTTATCACCTGAAAAGGACTGCTGGTCTTTCAGAGCTGCCCTTCTTGAATACAACATGGGCAAAGTCCAAAACTCTGGAGTATAGAGTCGGTAAAGACACATGGAGCAGGTGAGTTCACCAGGATGCCAGGTGTTCCTGGGGACAGATCCCAGGCAGAAATTAGCTGGCCTGCCTTGCCTTTTGCTAAAGTGCTGAGAAGACAATTCCCATCTTTCAATTTTATTTAACCAAAGCAAAGAATTCATAAGAATCTGCAAGCATTCATTCATCAGGCAGTTAAATATTTGATAACCCTGCAGTTGAATTTTTTATGGCTCAGTGTGTGGCGGGAAGCATTCCCAGGGAGGCCACTGCTGACCTTGGGACAAAGCAGTGGCCAGAAGCAGACAGGGCAGGGCTCTGGTCCACGCACGCTCACCTGCCCTGACCACAATAAGATGCTCCATCTGGATCCCTGGGCCAAAGAGACACAGCTGCTCTTTTCTGAGTTCTTAAAAAGAGAGTCTAGAAAAGGAAAGAGAGGGTATGGAGATGGCAGGCTGAGGCCCAGCAAGGTCAGGAGGGACCCAGCTGACCCTAAATGTCCAGGTTCCAAGAAGGGGAGGCAGCCTTCTCCTGCCTCTTTCCTAGGTCACCTAACCACACAGTGGAGAAAGCTTCTGAAAAAAAAGTATGCCTGGCAAAAGGCCAGTCATCCCCTCCATCTAGCTGCTGACTGACAGCATCAGGGGAACATTCTGGACTTTTCCCTCCCCTTTCCAGCAACACTCCTCAGTCACAAAGGACTTCCTTATGCTCCTTCCAGCCCTCGTGAGGCTTGCGAGTCTACAGAACAGAAGAAGAATTAGGAGGTATCAGTGCCTCACATCCTCAAACGGTTTTCTCCAGGGCTAGAGTGGGTCTGTCTCCCAATCCTCTGCTTCTCATCAAGATGAATTACCAGCAGATTTTGCCTTCTCTACCCCAAAATGCTCAAATCTCCTTTCAATTCCCAAACTGCCCCCAACTCACCCCCATAGCCCCTGTGAGGGACACACACACACACCCTTCCTCTCTGCCCACCACACGGAAAGAACTGGTATCTAAGCCTTCAGCTGGTCCTCTCAGGTCAACACCCATCCAATTAACTTGCTCGAGGGTTTAGAGGGGCCAGGAGAGGAGACGCCTGCATTCCAGCAGCCAGCAGAGATTTCTGTTTTAATTTCTTTTTAATTGGCTGTACCACTAACGGCATATCAGGAATCTCTCCTTTCTGACCCTTCTCCCCTCTGCTCGTACAGGAGAAGGACGTCCGGAGAGTTTGCCAGGAAGGGAGAGAAACGCCACTGCAGAGGCCAACTCATTTTTCCCGCTGTCCTTATTCATCCACAGCCTAATGAGGAGCCGTGGTTGTGACATCAGCCCTCACCTCATCAACGAGTGGCTCATCGAGGCAGGCAAGCGGGAGGAAACTGACATGCCTCTCCTCCCAAGAAGAGCTACTGCCTCCGGATGGTAACTCCTGGGGTGGAGCGGCCTCCTCCCCAGGCTCTCCTGCTTCATCTCTGCTCTGCAGCCACCCTCTCAGGGCCTTCGGCGTTCTCCGGGGAGGACAGGAACCTTCTAGCAGCCCGTGCTGGCCCGGCTCCAGGCCCCTCTGGAGATGGCTGTGTTGTCATTGGACACCACCATGGAAAAAGGAGAGGGAGTGTGTGGGCACGGGAAAGCTGTTTGCCCATTTTCCTCATTTAAGGACCTGGTGAAATTACGAGCAAAGCTTATCTCCGCACTGGGACAATTCATGTTGCAAAAAAACAGCACTGAGACACTTCCAGGGAGGAGGCAATTTATTTGATGTCTTGGCATGGTCACCCAAGCAATTACTGTAATGGCAGAAGAACATGCTAGACAGTCACCACCAACCTCCCCTCCTCCAGGAAGCCAGGCAGAATTTTCATGGCTTGCGGTTGACATTTTAATAGAGGCTCAGCATCAGAGCACAGGGCAAGCAAGTTGAAGACAGGATTTGATGGATAGGATCAGGGTGGGAGGGAAGTGTAATGGCAGGGAGAAAAAATAACGTGGTCCTGGGGGCAAAAAAGTCTTCTGTGACCCAGCCTGCAGGTCCTCCGTGGTGAGATGTTTCACTTTTTCTTTTGTTATTTTAGGAAAGGGGATATATTTTCCCAGAGGACAAAATACAAGTCACCTCAGTAAGTAACTCCCTAGAAATTTCTTTTGTTGGATTATTTTGCAAACTATAAAGCACTTCAGTCATTGGATCCTGTTAGACTGGTGTGGTTAAGCACATTTTATCAGGAAGGAGGTCCACTTGCCCAAGAATCACAGAGCTAGTAAGGGAAGCAACTTGGGAACCAGATGTTTCGGGGCCTCCTCCTTATAGAAACTGCTACCACCCTCATCGCGTCCAATTAATGGGAAAATAATACCTGAGGCTGGATACCGAATACCTCTATTTGCTCTGCATGGTGCTAAGCATTTTACATCAATTATCCCCTATTATTTCCATCTTCATACTAAAGTTGGGAGAGAGTTGTTAAAATCTTCGTTAGTCAGATGGGGAAACCAGGTCTCCGAGGAGACCATTAGTAACTTGCCCAAGCTCACAGAAGCAGCAGGAACAGAGCCAGGACTCCAACTCCATGCTCCTGCCAGGGTATCTCAGTGGTTCTCACTTTTGCCCACACATCAGAATGATCAGCTACAACAAGGAATGCTGGGCCCCTACCCCCAGTCGCTGATTCAGGGAGTCTGGAGTGAAACCTAAGAGCTTGCATTTCCAACAAGTTCCCAGGTGATGCTCAATGCTGTTGGTCTGGGAATCCCACTTTGAGAACACTGCTCTATCAAACACTGCCTCTCGTCACTCATCAGCTAACACATTCATCCTATTAAGAGATATGGCACAAGTGTGCAAAGCGTGACAGCAGGAAGCTACCTCTGTGTTGCACAGAACTGCTCTCGAGACTTGTTACCATAAATAGGGTACACACCATCCATGGAGATACTTAAGTACCATCTGCATCAGTTAAACATCAACAGAGGGATGTTCTAAGCCAATTTACACTGAAAACCGCTCTGTTATTTTATTTATTTTATTTTATTTTTTTGGCAGTGCTGTGTGGCTTGCAGAATCTTAGTTCCCTGACCAGGGATTGAACTGGCACCCCCTTCATTGAAAGCAGAGAGTCATAACCACTGGACCACCAGGGACGTCTCAAAATTCACTCTGTTCTTCATCTGGATGTCCCCCTGCTGAAAGAGATTAAAACACCTATCCTCCAGCCAAGAAATTTCATTATCATTAAAACACTTCTTCAGATATATGGCAAGCATTCTGGAAGAGTAGCTCCCATCAGCATATACCCCCATGTGTGTGTAGATATATACATCAAGAGCCATACCATATGAATATTCTATACACTGTAGTTTCTGTACACAGAAAGTCACTTAAGCTCACAAAACTAGAAATTAATATTTTAATATTTTCCCCCATATTCCAAAGGACGGTTTTGTACATCCTACTTTAGAGAGTGTTGGCCTAGAATGCGTTGTTCTCCAGGATTCAACTGAGAATCTGTCAATTGCCCCCTGTCCCTGCTGAAGAACGACTGTGCCTGTGGTTCAGCAAAAATTGGTTCTTGGGAGACAAACCACACAGAAGTGCAGCGGAAACGCAAGACTGGAGCACATTTGGCTTCCCCTCAAAGAGTTACCCCAATAAGTCTCCAGTACCTCACAAGTGCACCACCAGGAGCTTTCAGCCAAGGCTTCTTGATTGCACAAGTTATTTTTCCAAAAGAGGATGAGAAGCATCAAGGAATCAGAAAGAAGACAGCAGCTGCCCATAAAAGCTCTGTCTTAAGAGCACAGAATGGGAGACTGAGCCTCAATTCTGGAGGCTGCGGAAGAGAGAGAACCAGATCAGGAGTCAGGGAGCAAGCCTTGGAGTCAGTCTCCATCAAGAATCGTGGCGAGGCTTGAGGCATGCTCTGTCCACCTCTGCCAGGCCCACTCCGTCCACCTCGGGCACCAGTGTCTTCATCTGTCGATTGGGGTACAGGGTGACCAACTGTCCTGCTTTGCCCAGGGCTGACTGAGGGTTTTCCCAATATGCCAGACTTGCGGTACTAAAACCACAACAGTCCCAAGCAAACCAGATGGTTAATCACCCTAGGTGTGGACAAGTACCAGCTCTTGGTGAGCCTCAGTGTTTATCAGCCCCACCCTGATCTCTGCTGTGAGGTGTCCTGGGAAAGCGGGAGGGCGTCAGTGCCTGTTCTCAGGGGCTTTGCAATACTACTAAGATAGAGTTATTGCAACAATAGTAGTAGTAGTAATCAGCAGCAGCATAATGCAAACCAAATTAAATGTCCACAGCAGATCAAACCAGAGGTTGGAAAGAGGGGCTAATATAGGTTGTTGCAGCTGGACAGACTACAGAGGAAGCCAGGGTCCAGGAGGAGCAGACAGGGCACAAACTCCAAAGTCTAATCTCCACCTTCATCTTCCCCCCATCCCCCCATCCCACCATTGTCTGCAGCAGGACAGGGGAACAATTAATCCCGGCGCTGTAGTCTCATGGAATCCAAACCTGATGCTGCCTTTTTATTTTTGGAGCAATTTCAGTAGTTAGTGAAATTCTCACAGCCTCAGTATTTTCTTTAAAATGGGGAAAACTTCACCCCCCACTTGGAGAGCTGTTTTCAAGACTGAATGAAGGAACACAGGGAGAGTGCTTGAGAACTGGGTCTGAGGGCACGCGCCCCATCAGTATTGACTGTTCTTCACCTCTGCTGACCCTCTTCAATCTATTATAAACCTACACATTATTTTGCCAACAAAGGTCCGTCTAGTCAAGGCTATGGTTTTTCCAGTGGTCATGTATGGATGTGAGAGCTGGACTGTGAAGAAGGCTGAGCGCTGAAGAATTGATGCTTTTGAACTGTGGTGTTGGAGAAGACTCTTGAGAGTCCCTTGGACTGCAAGGAGATCCAACCAGTCCATCCTAAAGGAGGTGAGTCCTGGATGTTCATTGGAAGGACTGATGTTGAAGCTGAAACTCCAATACTTTAGCCACCTGATATGAAGAGCTGACTCATCTGAAAATATCCTGATGCTGGGAAAGATTGAGGGCAGGAGGAGAAGGGGACGACAGAGGATGAGATGGTTTGATGGCATCACCGACTCAATGGACATGAGTTTGGGTGGACTCCAGGGTTGGTGATGGACAGGGAGGCCTGGTGTGCTGCGATTCATAGGGTTGCAAAGAGTCGAACACGACTGAGCGACTGAACTGAACTGAAAGGTGTTTTTAATGGACAGTACTCTGCACACACCAGGACTTCCTGGTGGCGCAGACAGTAAAGCATCTGTCTACAAGGTGGGAGACCCGGGTTCAGTCCCTGGGTTGGGAAGATCCCCTGGAGAAGGCAATGGCACCCCACTCCAGTACTACTGCCTGGAAAATCCCATGGACAGAGGAGCCTGGTAGGNTCTGCACACACCAGGACTTCCTGGTGGCGCAGACAGTAAAGCATCTGTCTACAAGGTGGGAGACCCGGGTTCAGTCCCTGGGTTGGGAAGATCCCCTGGAGAAGGCAATGGCACCCCACTCCAGTACTACTGCCTGGAAAATCCCATGGACAGAGGAGCCTGGTAGGCTACAGTCCATGGCGTTGCAGAGAGTCGGACACGACTGAGAGACTTCACTTTCACTTTTCACTCTGCACACAGCAAGAGATATGAATAATTTTGCAATGGATGATGGAGGGAGCAGGCTTTGTTCTGCTGCTGTCCGCTACTCCTGAGGTCACGGAGGACACAATATGAAGGAGAAGTCACAGAGAAGGCGGCCCCTGGCCCTGGGCAAAGCCCAAGGGTCTCTCCCGGCCCTGTTCAGAACAAGGAGCACACTTTCCAGCTGGAGCTCACAGCTCCAAGCAGTTACCACAGGGGGGATCTCCTTCCTCTTCAGCCCTGCAGGGTGTAAAGAAAGGAAGCTACCTGGGTCTGCTCCCCTTGCTGTGAGAGTGTGTCCCCTCAGGCCAAGACAGGTCCCAGCTAAGCATCACTCAGGACCACTCCCGGCTCTTGGAAATGAGCTTTCTAAGAACGTGGCAGGATTCAAGACTCTTGCAGGTGAAATGTTCAGCAGTATTTCCCATGATCTCAGGCAGTGAGTTGATGCTGGAGACCAGAGAGGGTGTCCTCCTGCTTAAGCTGGTCTCTATCCAGGTCAGCCCGAGAAGTGGGCATAAATAATTGTATCCAAATCTGTCAGCTCCCACACACATTTGGGTCTGAAATTCCACCACTAGGCATCACTTCTTTGATACTGATATCTCCTCTTTTGGCAAGTGCTTTTTTTTTTTGGTTGCCTACCGTGTCCTCAGAATTAGAAAACATTTTAAAAAGGAAAACGGAGATTCACTTCAGCGTCTTCCCTGAGGGTTCCTACAGGTCAGCTGGGGAGACAAACCACATAAAACTGCAACACGCAAAGAGAAGGAAACTCTATCATGCTAGCCTTCAAAGAGATCCCTCTCAGCTGCCCTTCTACACCCCTACTGCACTTCCCACATAGCACTCCAGAAGCAAACAGATTACTTGGCAATTGTTTTTAATGTGCAGTTCCCTTTTGTACTGTGGGTTCCCTGAAGCTGTTTTTTTAACATTTTACCCCCAAACTTGGTGCATGGGATATAGCAGGTATTCAATTTGTCTGATTAGTTACTTAATGAATATTTTAATAAAAATAAAATTGAAATACAAGGCATTTGAGAAGGGCCATCATTTAAGCTGGTGACTCTCAAAGTATGGTGTTGAACCAGTAGCATAACCCGGGAATTTTTTAGAAGTACAAAGTCTTGGTCCCTACCCCCGAACCCTGGAGCCAGGAATCCTGAGTTGGGCTGGTCTCTGTTTTAACAGTATCCACGTGATGCTGATGCCCACTCAGGTTTGAAAACCAGTGACCTCAACCTTTATCACCAGATACTTTCTACAAAATAGTGTTACTGGCTCTTCTCTTGCATGTACTGGTTCACATGCACCTACACAGCACAGTCAGGTGTATCCACTGGTCCCCAGGAGGCCCATGGATGTCCGTAAGATGGCAGGCAATGTAGTAAACAAGTTACCCCTGAAGACCCTCAAAGGCTGTTCCTTGTCAGCATGAAGAAAAGCCACCATCAAGGCCGTGGTCAACTGATCATCCTTCAGGAACAGCCGTGGAGATGAATTCCTGCATCAAGAAGCTGCTCTGGGGAGAGGGACGGGCAGCATCCTGATACCCAGCAAGCCCGGACCTTGGGTGGGGAGACGGAGGGGATGGAGCAGAGTGGCAGCTGAACGTCTACCTGCTCTGCAGCCCAGTGTCTGGACTAGCAGGCGAAGATCCAGAATCAATAGAGAAGGCAGGACGTGCGAGGTCAAGAGGGCGGGGCAGCCGGCCAGCATCCTCGAGTCACCTGCCTGTTAACAGCCTCCACCTCTAAGCCTCTTCTGAGCAAAGAGGCTGAGGTTCGGGCCCACCAGCTCAGAGGCGGCTCTCTGGGTTCATCCTGCCCCATCCTCTCGCGGAGCTGTCCTCTCCCCTGAGCTACTGCAGCTACCCAGCTCCAACCCTGCAGGCAGACCCAGAGTCCCGGCACCAGGCACAGAGGGCACCTCAGTGCTGGAAGGCGCTGTGGCCTAGCCAAGGAGCCAGCACCCACAGCCCCAGCATGCCCCAGGCCAAGGTGGCAGTGTTCTCTAGAAGCCAGTGGGATGGGCAGGACCCTGCTCCTGCTTCAGGAGCAAAGTTGCCAGGACTTCCCTAGACGTGGTGTTCCAGGAACACAACTGACTTGCTGACACTTCACGTAAACTCTTCGGTTATAAAATGGGACAGCTCGGCCACCCTCTCAGCTTACAGGCCACTTCCCTTCTGCCCAGCGTGGATGGCCAGTCCCATCCCAGACACCTGTGGGCCAGAGCTGAAGATGTCAGCTCCATGCTCAGGGCCACCCTCCCCTCCCCTGTCCATCTTTCCTCTCCTGGCAGAGGGGTCTCAGAGCAATGCCAGAAGCCTCAGGCAGGGGTAGAAAGGTCCCACAGGCTGTGTGGGGTCTCTAGATTCCAGGGTTTCCAGGTCAAAGCAAGATGTTTTTAACTTCAGATAAACAAGAAATACTTTATTATTAATTTATTAAAATAGTATGTCCCAAATATAGCAGAGGACATACATAACCAAAAGTTCTACCCTGCTTATCTGAAATTCAGATGTAACTGGGCATCCTGTATTTTTATTTACTAAATCTAGTGACCCTTCTCTATTAGCTAGGACTAGAATAGCGAAGTCTGGCTTTCTCAAATCAGAAAACTTAGAAGACCACAAGAGAAAGTGACTTAAAAGTAATAAAGTATGAAACAAGATCTCAGGAGCATAATTAAAGTTGATTATTTGTTTCATACAATGAGATGAAGGCACTAAAGTATAACAGGAAAAGCTCTGGCCTCTGGTCAACCAACTCTGTTCTGGGTCCCAGGTCCATCTCAGACATTACCTTGGGAAGCCACTTTCCCATGCCAGAACTACTGACATTTTGGTTCGGATAGTTCTTTATTGTGTGTGTTTGGTTGGGGGTTGGGAGGGGGGTGCTATCTTATGCACTGTAGGAGGCTTAGCAGCATCCTTGGTCTCTACCCTCCAGGTAACAGAAACATCACACTCCAACTGTGTCCAGCGTCCCATGGGGTGAGACTGGGGGCACAGTCAAATTCACAAGGTTTCATGACATGGAAACTTTAAAAAACGTACCCTTACCTCCGCCCACACTTGCATTCAGAACTTAGCCGAGCTGGTTTCCACGAAGTGACTCTGGCTTTCTGATGGCTTTACAGACAGGAGTGGCTTACTAATACTCAAAAATGAAATGACCAGCCTCCTGCTTGAAAGCACGGATTATCAGAACTTCTCAGCAGACATAGTTTTTATTAATACTAATATAACTAACGCTACCAATATCTACAATGTGTGGGGCGCCTTCTACACATCAGGACCACCGAGGCACTTTGGATCCAGTCTGCCATTGCCTGGTTGTCCTGCCCTGAGGAGCAGAATTGTAAAGAATCTTGAGAGGTAGGGTGGTCTCATTGTAATCCTCACAATAGCCCTTGGAGGTCAGTACCAGGTGGATTCACATGAAAAAAGAAAGGGTTCAGAGAGCTTATGCAATTAGCCTAAGGTCACGAAGGCCCGCCTGACTCCAGAGCCTGTGCTCCTTCTACTATATAAACATTCTACCACATACAGTTCCCACCAGGAAAGGGGAATTCCCTCCTCCTGGGCCTCCATTCCTGCTGAAACACTCCCAAGGCTCTCGCCTCCAGGACCCAAATCTCTAGGGACGATACAAGGCCAGCAGACACAGTGATACCACCAGCGTACCTCACCTTGGACCACGCAGAACCCTGGGCCCTCTGGAGCTGCCACACACACGGAGCACACTGGCTTGTGAACATTTCCAGACCTGGCTTTCACCAGGAACAGTAACTCCAGTGCCAGGCCCACATAAGGCATTCAAAAGATGCTTGCTAAGTGAGTCACTGAATGTGCTTTCAAACATGGGGACACTGAGGCCCACCTCATTCGATGCAGTTACAACCTAAGGGAAAAACCAGCTCTGGCTCTCAAATTCCCTTTGCCTTGCATCCAGATTCCCTTCAAGTGCCCATTCACTTTGTTTTTATAACTCTTCCAAGGATACCCTCATTCCCTTTTGTATTATTGAGAGGAAGGCGCACTGGTGGCCCTTTGGGTACCAAGTGGTCCCAAGGACTAGAGACTATTAAAGAATTCCAGAGCCTCAGCCTGGAACCAGAATCTGGAAAACTGTGCATCTATGCCCTCAGTTACTAGGGCACCTTGAGTGGGGCTGCCTGGCTGTTCCGTGGCCCAGTTTCCCCTTCGGAGNCTATCAGCTGTGAGGTGGACAGAAAAGGGGACCCAGAAGAACTGACCCTCCTGACATACGGACAAACACTGCCCACATTTATGGATGAAAAACACAGAAACCTCCCACCGGAGCTGTGAAAACATTCTTCAGCCCAAAAAGCTGAGAACACGGCACTCAAAGTGAAGAAAAAGATCTGGAGATGACATCCTGGCTGGGAAGGCATCGTATCAACATGGCTAAGAACACAGGCTCTGCTGTGAAAACTGCATGACCCTGAATTCCAGCCCCAGCATTCACTAGAGGGTGAAGCTGAGCAAGGCTCAACATCTCTGAGCATCTGTTTCCCCAATCTATACAGTGAGTGAGGAGACTCGAAGCTCAGGCCTCTCAGACTTGTTCTAAGGATTATATGGGGTAAAGCAAGCAAATGGTTAGCACTGTGCCTAGAGCATAGTTCCCAGGTCCCGAGAACTCCTATGATAACTGAAGCATTAAGACACCATCTCCTCTCCGTCCACAATAAAAGTTAAGGGAACTTCTGAAATCAGATGCATTGTGCAGGACAAGTTTAAAAAGCACGTCCAAAACTAAGAAGAAAGATGTGAGCAGAAATACTACGAGATCTAAGACAGCAGGTTATACAAAACAATGACAGCTAGAGGACAGGCAGACAATCCGGAACGAGCTGAATTGAAAGCCTCTGAAAATTCCAGAAAACTTGCTAACAGTGAAGACAGAACTAGGTCTGAAGGTCAGGATGCTCACTGACAACTGGGTACATGCTTATTTATTTATTTCATGATGAAAATATAAACGCCTCCAAACAAGATGGCAGGTTACCTATGAAAGAAAGAAAACCAAGGCAGGTATCCGACTTCTGCAAACTCAAGGGCAGGACCAAGCTGTCACTCACATTGGAAGATACAAAGTACAACAAACAAGTATACATTTTTCAGAAAGGCTCCATGGGTGTTAAGCTTTTCCATTTATGACCAACACGTTAATCAAAATAAGGAATTCAATAGTAGGGGATGCCTGTGGGAATAAAGACCTGGCAATAAACACTCACCATTAGGTCTAAGTAACTGTTATAACTGTGACATATCACTAACCAAAATGAAAATTAAAAATAACACTTCCTTAAAGGGACGATAACAATGTAAGAACTGTTAAAACACAGCAGAGATTTAAAATACCAGATTACATAATAAAAGCACAAATGTAACATTTTACAGATAGGGGGGTGAAAAGATAGAAAAGCTTTAAGTTATTTACCTTACTTGGTAGGGAGTCAAGGGAAGCTGTTTCATTGTGCACATTAACCATCAGCAAAATATGGTTCAATAACTTTAAGCATCTGAGAAACAACAAAGGTAGAGCTAACATTCTTAGTGAAAAACTATCAAACAAAATTTAAAGTGGTTTATTTGAACAAGACAAAGGAGTCTACAAAGAAACCTTAGGAAAAAAAAAAGGCAAAATACAGTCACTGTTAGAATGAAACACATACACAAAAACATATATATACTATAAAACATGGTATAATATATGGTGAATAAATATAAAATTAAATCATTGGAAGGACTGGTGCTGAAGCTCCAATACTCTGGCCACCTGATGTGAAGAGCTGACTCATGGGAAAAGACCTAGATGTTGGGAAAGGTTGAGGGCAAGAGGAGAAGAGGGCAACAGAGGATGAGATGGTTGGATGGCATCACTGACTNATAAATATAAAATTAAATCATTGGAAGGACTGGTGCTGAAGCTCCAATACTCTGGCCACCTGATGTGAAGAGCTGACTCATGGGAAAAGACCTAGATGTTGGGAAAGGTTGAGGGCAAGAGGAGAAGAGGGCAACAGAGGATGAGATGGTTGGATGGCATCACTGACTCAATGGAAATGAGTTTGAGCAAACTCCAGGCAACAGGGAAGGACAGGAAAGCACGGCACGCTGCAGTTCGTGGGTCACAGAGTCGGACATGATTTAGCGACTGAACAACAAGACTTTTTGTAAGAAACGTACCCTAAACAAATTGATAGAATAAAGTTAAAAGTAAAAGACGGGCCAAAAATATATTAGGAACAATCAAGTAAAAGAAAATAATGCCATATTGGAGGTGTCAGTATCCAAATAAAGAGATTTTCAAGGGAAAAAAAAGAGATTAGACAATGAGAGAGGGTTATATTGGGAAAGCGTATAAGCCAAAGTGAATATCTAGGAGTCAGGGACTTGATGAACTGAGTAGGATAGCATCAAAACATGTAACAGCAAATTGCCAAAAATAAAAGGAGACAAATGACAGAAACGCAGTAGCAGTAGGCGAGTTGATCAAACTGCTATTGCTCTGTCATAGATTAAACTGGCCCAAACTGAACATAATTCTGAATGATTAGAGGATGGCATTCATGGTAGGAGACGCCAACCCTTTGTTTCACAGGCAAGGAGATGGGATGTGGAAGATGGGAACAGAATAGTGGTCCTAGGTCCCATAGGTCAAAATGTGGTCCCAGGTCCATAGCATCAGCATCACCTGCGAATGTCAAAGAACTGCACATTCTTGGGCTCATCCCAGACCCAATCAGAATCAGCAACTAGGGCGTGGGATGATCCAGTCCTCCAGGTGGTTCTGATAACAAGTCTAAGACTGAGAGTCACTGATGTGGTGATTGACCTCAAAGACTCTCAGGGCCAGGAACATTGAACCCCATTTAATTATTGCTGGGTGACTTCCGACAAGATGCTTAACCTCTCTGTGCCTCAGGTTCATCATCCACAAACTGAGAATAACAGCACTTCCCTTCTGGGGATGGCTGTGAGGATGGGATGAGGTCACCTCTGTAAAGCACTCCCAGTGCCTGCAGTGAGATCGCACAAGGACGGCCCTCGATCTGACTCAGGGCCACATGGCAGAGCTTCCCCTTGAACCCTGCTGCTCTCCCACCTCCCAGCTCAGTGAACCTTCTTCTGTACCGACTCCTCCATGCTCGTGCCCTAGAAGGATGTGCCGCCCCCATGAGAATAAACCGATGCCATCTCATGGTTGGTCCCTTGCCTTCCGCATGAGGCAGCGCCAAAACCCCCTCCTCGACTCTCTCCAGCTGCAGCCGACGCTGAGTGACTCACTGAGCTTGTCATTTCAGGGCCTCCATCCCCAGCCCACATGGCCCTCCTTCCCTGCCTCCCAGCCCCATTCTTCCTCTCCGGGCACCTCTGCAGAGCTAGGCAGACGCAGACCGAGACTCCAGGTGCTGGTCTCTGCAGAGGCAAGAAAGCCCACACTCAGGGGAGCCCCAGGCACGAGACAGAACACAGCCTTCGAGTGCCAAACAGGTGCTACCACAGGGGGTGGGGAGCTAAGGCGGGCAGGCTAAGGCCTCAGGCCACATGGCAAACTCCGCGTCTGTAAACACCAGGGTCAAGTACATCCGAGTTAAATGAAAATGCCCCAGGAGGCAGGAGAAGCTGTTTCTACTCATAAAGATGTAATTCAAACTTGAGATACAGCAGGGATTTCACTATTGCTGTGTGCCATCACAATGAGCTCATACACCCAAGCATCTTAGAGCTGCAAGTGCCCTAGAAATAACCAGTGTAACCCCCTCCTCTGGCAAGTGAGACCCAGGAAACAGAGAGGCTCTGGGGCAGCCCCAAAGTCACGCAGGAGAAAAACCTAACAGCTGGGAGTAAAACACACCTCTGAGGATGCCAGCAGCTTCTCAGTGCTATCTCAGGCTGCCACGAAACACAACAGCTGTGGCGCCTGGGAAGAGGGGAGGAAAGTCACGAAAGAAGTTTCTACCTGACACTTCCGCTGGCAATCATGCTCTGACGCCAGAAACGCCTGTTCTTCACAGCACTTCTTCTCACATGGACAAAAAGCCTCCCATGGTGCTTCATCTCTAGCTGAATGTGCCAGGAAGATGGGAGGACTGGAGCCAGAATGCTTGAGTAAGCTGCCCCTGAGCCCTTTCTCAGCTTATTTCCTCCTCTCAAGATGCCTGCCTCTCCCTGCTACCTGCCCTAAAGAGCCTCCTCCTCCAGGTAGAGTGTTCCATGAAACCCAGAGTTTAGTTTAAGCTCTTAAAGACAAATTCAGAAAAGCCTGGTAGCTTTATTTCACATTGAAGAGGTCATTAAATTCACACCATTTTCGTAAGTAAATTTCTCAGAGGTTCTGAGCACATCCTCTAGGCTCTGGCTGCCCTCTCATGTTAATGGATCTGCTTCCAGCATCTGGCCATCAGATAACAGCCCAGTAACTACCCTGAGCCGGGCACTGCTCCAGCAGGTGAGGCTGTGAGGGTGACTCACGCAAATCCCTGCCTGCATGGAAGCTGGCATTCTGTAAACCACTTCTCAGAAAACCTAAAAGGAGCCAAGGACTGGTCCATCCCCATGTTGAAACTGCAGTGGAAGGTGCTATGGGATTCTTCAGTGCAGAGAGGGTCAGTTACAACGCATCAAGCATGAAAAAACGTTACTTATTTAACAAGTTGGACTGAGGGCCAGAGCAGCTGACATGCCCAAGGTCAAACAGCCATGCAACATTCAACACGTCTGAAAGGGGGGTAGGGTACAAGGAGGGGATGATTGCAGATCGCAGGGTGCAGAGGTGTGGCCCAAGAGGGTCTCTCCATGAGGGGTACCACTGAGCGCCATCATCAGGTGAAGTGCTCCCAGTGGTCCCCTTTGGGGTGATGTTCCTCCCTGAAAGAAATATTTTTCTCATACCGATCCCCACAGGCTTACACTGCACTGGCCGTGTCATTTATTCCACGTGGACTTTTCAGTCTTACCATGTTTCCAGCTTTTATATCTCTCCTCTGGAAAGATGGAACACAAATGTCCCTTCTCCCATCGTCCTCTGGATCCAGGGTCTATACTGCTGGAGGGATTCAAACCCAGCGCTGTGTACTCCTCAAGTCTAATCCTTCATCACAGTCTACACTCTGCTGGAGATCAGCCATGGGGTGGGAAGGCAAGGCGGTGATGGGGAAACAAACAACCAGGTGTGAGGGGTGCTGAAAAGCCAGATCACTGCAAACTTCTCCATTACAACCTCCACAGCTACGAAACGTGAACACCAACTTCCTGCCTCAGAGCCGGGGCTGCCCTGAAGCAAGGCTTCGGCAGGTAAGGAGTTTCTTTAAAGTGTTCCATTTTCTCTTTTAAAATGCTGACATATTTGCATTACTCCCTGTGATAACTATGATTGAGTATTAAAGAATATGTATTCCCAAAGCCTCGAGAAGGACTGTTTCTCCAGGAAAATATGCCATGTTTATACTGAGGCTCCTAGCACTCCCCACGAGGCCCTGAGCTGTGTGCTTCTAAAGCTGGGAAATGCAGATCCAGGAGATCTGGGTCCCCTGAAATTCCATGACCATCTGTTCATTCATGCCATCCACTCATTGATTCACAGCCCGGAGGAGCCCCAGGTTAGCGACAGGAGGCTGAGTCAGCAGCTCTCAAGGCCATCACCTCTTCCTCCCACTCATGAATCACTAACCCGCTGCCCCTTGCTACGTGCCTGGAAATACACAAGCAGGCTCAAGGGAAGTGGTTCCTGGGCAGCAAGTTGTCACCAGCAAGAACCAGTTCAAGCGGGGTCAGGGCAAACAGTAGAGCAGGCTGAAAACAAAGGCTGAGCCCCACCAGATACCCTCAGTCGTCTGTACATTTACTCATGAAACACTATGGCATGTTTGCCATGTACAAGGCACACTGCAGTGGTGATTCGGATCTTCACAAAGCTCAGGGAGGTAAGACTCGTATTCAGAAAACTAACAGAAGGTCCAAAAGTTTAGTGCTTTAAGAGAGGGAATGGGGGAGGAGAGTGTTAGTTAGAGGAAGGAGAGATGACTTCTGGACTGAATGCCAAAAATAGAAGCATCCTGGAAGAGCTGGCTTTGGCCCCAGGCTATGAAAATTAGTAGAACTGAAGGGTTAAAAGACAAGGAAAAAAGGACAGAACATCCTTCCACACAAGGCAGGAAATAAAGATGCAAGGACAGGGATATGGACGGTGGAGGGGCGGTGTGTGCAGACAGGGCTGAATTATGGAGATCTTTGAACACCAAGAAAAGATGTTTGGGCTTTTTGTTTTCCTCTGGCTAATGAGGAGTCAGGAAAGAGCATTTGATGAGGAAAGTGAAATCATCAGCTAACGTTTAGAAAGTTTAATTGGGTAGCCAGATGTCTGACTAATCAGAAATGAGAGGTGATGGGGCCATCTGGAAGACTACTGCAATAGTCCAAGCAAGCAGCAATGGCAGCCTGAACTAGGCAATGGAGAGAAGGAACGTGCACAGAGAAGGACTGGGGGAGAACCGCCAGGATTTGGCAACAGACTAGAAAAGGCACAGAGGAAGCCAGTCCCTAAAAACCATGCTGCCTGGGAGAGACTCTCCTTTTCTCATTTCCTCTTAGAAACCAGTGAAGTGACTCCCCGTCCCTCTTGGGTGAATTCAACCACACTGGCTCAAGTGGGGTTAGAAAGCTAATTAAGACTTTCTCCTAAGAGTTCTGAAACAGTGAGCCTCCTTGGACAGACCTGACCACCAGGCCCACAGCTCATCCTGTTTCCTTCCATCATTTCCACGTCCAAGGGGCACAGCTCAAGGGAGCCCCACCCCTCCCTGGGTATGGTTAAAGCCAGGAAAGACATCCTTTTAAGAACAACCCCAAATCGAAAATATGTTTTGGGGGGCCTTATTAGGGCTTCCTACACCCAGACAGAAACCAAGGACACAGAGTTGATGTTTTCAAGTATTGGCGGGGGGTGGGGGTGGCGGGCTCTTTAATGTGGGGAGAGAGAGAAAGGGAGAAGGAGAGAGACAGCTGAAGACAGAGTTCTTCCTCCAAACCCTGCAGCTCCCAGCATCTCCCAGGCTCAGAATCCTAAGCCCCTCCCGCCACCCATTGCAGAGCTTAATTCCAAAGAAGCCAACCATTCATTCCAGGCCAGTGTTTATGCTCTCAGCTCAGTATAAAGAGCAGTACACTAGTTCCCAAATGGGCTAGGGTAGGTTTCTACAATCCACCAAAAACTTCTAAAATTTAAAAAACAGAAAATGCTTTGCAGCCTCTCTTTTTCTTTCACTCAAAAAATAAATGACTGTACAAACATCATAGGATAATATACATTCTTGCAACCTAGTTTAGTTTCCTATTAAACAGAAAAATGTCCATGAGAAAGTAGGAACGGTTTTCTCACTCCTTAAAGTGTAGTACCAGAGTAAACTGGAGAAAAGGAACACAGAGATGGCTTTCAAATGTTCCCCCCACAACCCTGAAATAAGATCAAAGGGCTAAATCAGGAGGTTCGGCGAACCCCATCTGACTGGCTCAGCAGACTGCCGGCACTGCCCCAGCCCAGAGCTGGCTTGGCCATCAGCCCTGATAAAAATCTCTAGACTGGAACCACAGCACCAGTATCAAAGGATTTTCCCTGAACTGGCTGTTCTTTCCTGCTCCAAACCCCTGGCTGTTCAGAGCGCTAATCAGCCCTGTCTCAGCTCACTAACCAGGTGACCACTCGCTGCCCAAGAGAAGAAGGCCCAGGCCAAGATGCAGCTCTGAGGTCTGCAGGGACCAGGCTGCCTCTCTCTCTCTCTCTCTGCATCCTCCAGGCTCCCCCTTTCAGGAAAGGAGGGAAGCAAATGGGAAAAAAACACTCCTTCTCACACCCTGTGGGTGAGATGGTGTGAAAGCAGTACGATCCTTCTGGAAATCGACCTGGCAACGTGGACAGAGAATCTTAAAAGCATGCACCATTCCACTTCTAGGAGTCAGTCCTAAAGAAACAATGTGTGATGCGAGTAAAAATGGACACATACAGACCTTAGCATAGCCCAAAACAGGGAAAAACTGAAGCCAACTCAGAGGACCAACTGTAGGGAGACGGTGACATGGGTTAGCCATCTGTTCAAGTAGAGTGCTAGGC
The DNA here is from genome assembly GCA_006410615.1 of Neotragus moschatus. NCBI lineage: Eukaryota > Metazoa > Chordata > Mammalia > Artiodactyla > Bovidae > Neotragus > Neotragus moschatus. The sequence continues at coordinate 229,294 of SJYA01003115.1, read as the reverse complement.
GTCTAACTGAAAAACAAATATGCATCATTTAAAAGCATATTTTCAAAGAACTATCAATGAGGTGGGAAAGGATCTCTATATGCATCCAAACTCATAGAGCAAAGACTGATACGAAACAGATCCAAATATTAGCAGCAATCATCTCTGGGATATAATAGTTCCTTCATCTTTATGCTTTAAAACTTGCGATCAAATACAAATACCACAAAATGTACCATTTTAAAGATCCTTAAGCGGACAGTCCTGTGGCATTAAGTACATCCACACTATTGTGCAAACACNCAAAGACTGATACGAAACAGATCCAAATATTAGCAGCAATCATCTCTGGGATATAATAGTTCCTTCATCTTTATGCTTTAAAACTTGCGATCAAATACAAATACCACAAAATGTACCATTTTAAAGATCCTTAAGCGGACAGTCCTGTGGCATTAAGTACATCCACACTATTGTGCAAACACCACCTCTAACCATCTCAAGAACTTTTTCATCTTCCCCGACTGACAAGCTGGACCCATTAAAAAACTCTATTAATCCTTCCCCACCCCATCCTCACTCCAGTCAACCACCTTTCTACCTTTTACCTTTATGAATGTGAAAACTCTAGATATTTCATATAAGTAGAATCATACAAATGTTAGTGCTTTCGTAACGGGCTTATTATAACTGGCATCGTATCTTCAGGGTTCATCTATCTTACAGCATGTATCCAAATCTTTTTCTTTTAAAGCTAAGACCCCAGTGTATACAGCACATTTTGTTAATCCATTCTCCTGTCAACAGATACTTCCACTTTTCGGCTATGCTGAATAAAGTTGCTGTGAACACAGGCATACAAGTTACCTGTTTCAGTCTTTGTCTGCATTTGTTTGGGGTATACACCTAATAGTGGAATTGTGGGATCATATGGTAAGAAGGCAATGGCACCCCACTTCAGTACTCTTGCCTGGAAAATCCCATGGATGGAAGAGCCTGGTGGGCTGCAGTCCATGGCATCGCTAAGAGTCAGACACGACTGAGCGACTTCCCTTTCACTTTTCACTTTCATGCATTGGAGAAGGAAATGGCCATCCACTCCAGGGTTCTTGCCTGGAGAATCCCAGGGACGGGGGAGCCTGGTGGGCTGCCGTCTGTGGGGTTGCACAGAGTCGGACCCAACTGAAGCAGCACAGCAGCAGCAGCATGGTAATTTTATGCTTCATTTTTTAAGCAACCACCACAGCAGCTGCACCACTTTCCATTCCCACCAGCAATGCACAGAGTTTCCAATTTCTCTACATCCTCAACTCACTGTTTTTTAGTTTCTGTGTTTTTTTTTTTTTAAGAAAAGTCATCTTAATTAGGAATGCATTTTTNCCCAACTGAAGCAGCACAGCAGCAGCAGCATGGTAATTTTATGCTTCATTTTTTAAGCAACCACCACAGCAGCTGCACCACTTTCCATTCCCACCAGCAATGCACAGAGTTTCCAATTTCTCTACATCCTCAACTCACTGTTTTTTAGTTTCTGTGTTTTTTTTTTTTTAAGAAAAGTCATCTTAATTAGGAATGCATTTTTATAGTTTTTTGTATTTTCAGAGTTTTCTACCAGGAGCATGTGTTATATTTACGACAGAAAAATAATTAATGCTTTTTTAAAACTGTGCTAAAGAATGGCTCATCAAATGCTGCCCGCCCCATCTATTATCAATGCTGCAGGGCTCAAAGCCTCCTCCAGCCTCCTTCACAGCGTCAACTCACAGCCATCACTTGAGGTTCTGGTTTTCTGCTCTGAGAGTGGCTCCTGCCTTCACCCCTTGCAAGCTTCATGAGGTCATACAGATGAAGAAAGGGGTACAGTTTGGGGTCCACACAGTCTTGGAGTGAAATCCCAACTCCACTACCTACCAGCTGTCAGACAAGCAATTTCACCTCTCTGTGCTTCATTTTCCTCATTAGGTACCTGAGACGGATGGGGCCAATGCCTTAAGGCTGTAGGGCCTTGCACTCTGCCTGCCATAGAGGAGGTGTTTGATTAAAGAAAAAAAGATCCCCCTTCACTTCTGGAATCATTCATAGCTTCTACCACAGGAAGGAACACAGCATACCTACGAGTAAACACTGCTTAATTGACTGATGGAAACTCATCCGTGTGAAGATTTCAATTCAAACACTTAAGAGCTCCCCCAGAAGCCTCCAAAGAGTACAATGTTTAACAAACATCAGTCCTGGGACTGGCTTGCACAAAAAGGATTCCATAGTCAAATAAGGGTGGCAAACAAAAACATCAGTATTTCCAAAAAGAGCAAAACAGCAATCAACAATTTTGTTGTTGTTTAGTCACTAAGTCATGTCTGACTCTTTTGTGACACCATGGACCAGAGCCCACCAGGCTCCTCTGTCCATGGGATTTGCCAGGCAAGAATACTAGAGTGGGTTGCCATTTCCTTCTCCAGAGGATGTTCCCAACCCAGGGATCAAACCTGCATCTCCTGCACCGGCAGACGGATTCTTCACCACTGAGCTGCCTGGGAAGCCCAAGCAACCAAGGTCTGCAATACGGAAACCCACGGTTCTCATCGTAACCACAGACACCTGGCCTAACATCCACTAACGGCACATGGTACTCACNGGATCAAACCTGCATCTCCTGCACCGGCAGACGGATTCTTTACCACTGAGCTGCCTGGGAAGCCCAAGCAACCAAGGTCTGCAATACGGAAACCCACGGTTCTCATCGTAACCACAGACACCTGGCCTAACATCCACTAACGTCACATGGTACTCACTTTGGGAGACGATGCTCTGGTCCTCGTCCCACCTGAAACATCCAGCCTTGGATTTCCAAAAGCAAACTCCAGCTAGTATGCTGGGATCGATGTGGACCGGTGGTCTCCAAACTGAGAACGCATGAGGCTCACTGGGAGGATTTGCTGAAACACAGAGGGCTGGATAGATTCCAGCCTCGGATGCTGACTCAGCAGACCCAGGGTCAGGTCTGAGAATCTGCATTTCTAATACATTCTCAACTGATGCTGATCTGCAACTCCAGAGACCCTATTTTGAGAAACACTGACAGGTTTTAAAAAAAAAAAAAAAAAAAAAGCCTCATATACAAGTTAAACAGCAGACATAGATGAAATCTGTCTACTCTCTGCAAAGACATCAAATCTACTTCAAAACTTGAAACATCCCTTCTCTTCGGGGACAAGTTCTTAAAGGAAGCATTTCATAGATGTTTAACAAACAGACTTTGGGATCAGAAAACAGCCTGTGCACAAACCCCCACTCCCACCACTGCCTGGCCAAAGGAGCACAGACAAGTTAGCAGAACTTTCCAAGGCGCGGCTTCTTCATCTCTAAAATGGGGATGGTAACAACGATGACACAGAGCTCAGAGAAACTTCTGTGAAGTCAAAACAAGGAATGCAGGGTGACTGGGAGCATACCTGGCACTTAGCAGGTGCTCAATAAATACTGGATCTTCTTTCTGGTAACTTTGTTCTTTAACCACCTGACCTGGCGAAGAGCTCATCACCCGTGTGCTGTCTGGTGGCTGTGAGAGATGCCATTGTTTACGTTGCATGATCATAAGGCACTTGCTGCCTCTGGGGAGCCCATCTCCCCTCCCAGGCTTGAGGCACTGGACTGGACACCTGTATGTGAACACTCGCAAATATCTTACTGCCGGCTGATGATTATCTAGAAACAAATCGAGTGTGTCAAGGGAGAGCAGCATCTCGTGTAAACCTCATGCTGCCCACAAAGCTGGCTCTCTAAGGACAGGCTGTTCAGGATTGAATTGTGTCCTTCCAAAATCAACACATTGAAGTCCTCAGCCCCAGGACCTCAGAACATGACTATATACCAAGACAGGGCCTTAAAGATGTAATCAAGTTAAATGAGATCATTACAGTGGGCCCTGACTCACTATGACTGGTGGGCTCGGAAGAGGACATGAGGACACAGATCTGCACAGAGGGAACTGCACATGAGGTCCCAGGAGAAGGCAGCCATCTGCAAGCCAAGGAGAGAGGCTACAGGCAGAACCCACCCTGCCGACACCCTGAGAGCAGACTTCAAGCCTCCAGAACAGTGGAAATATCCACTTGGGTTGTGTGAGCCACTGGTGGAAGAGGTCATGGAGAGGACACGACTGCTGGCTGACCCATGAGCTGGACCCGGGCAACCAGAGGCTCCTCATTTCCTCCTCTGTCCTTAGAATGAACATTCTGCCTGCCATTCCCATAGTGAGAGCTTCTCCAAGGACACAGCCTTGAGAGAGCAAGGTGTTGCTGAGACCATCTGGACGGTGTATGTGCCTGAACCCAGTTAAGGCCTCCATAGATACTTTAAGATTCCAGTGGGTGGGTGAAGAGATGTACCCAAGGCAAGCCTGGTTAGTAAGTTCCCTTGCTTATATAATCTGCCACCTATCAACATGGGGTGTTCTCTCTTCTGTCTCTCCTTAGCCTCCATGTACAGTGGCTGGTTTCCAAACTAACAGCCACCCCAATCAGTGGTGTTTGTTATGACAGCGATAATACTACAGTGGCCTGAGGGACCCTCCCCACTCCTGCTCAGGACCCAGTATCACATTGTGCAAGAGAGAGAGGTGGGAGGTCTCCTGAGACACCACAACTGGGAAGAGGAGAGAGTGGAAGTCTTTACCTGGGGGTTCTGGAGGCAACTTTTAGCCCTGCTGCTTAGTGGCCATGGGACAAGTCATGGGTACTCTTTGAACCTCTGTGTTTTCCTTTCTGTCCCTACTAGGGCTGCTGGAAGGATGGAGATGAGTTATCTAAAATGAGCCTTAGAGTCCAATCCATGGTCATGCTATTAGCTTAGCAAGATAAGTGCAGGAATCTCCTAATAGGCTCTCTGCTTCTCCTCCTGCCCTTGTGTCCTGGCCTCACTACTGCAACAGGAAGCTTTTAAAAATGTTCATCAGATCACATGCATAGCTACTTAATCCCTTCCAATAATGCCCCATCACACAAAGCAGGAAAGCCAGACTGCATCACTGCCTGCAAAGCCCTACAAGAAAACAGCCACTGCCAGCCTCCTCCTCTCTCCCCTCTCTCATGCCTTAAATTCCATTCGGAGTGGCTTCTTAACAGTTTCTGAAACAAGCCAGCTTATTCCTACCTTAGGGCCTTTGCACTCTCTGATTCCCCTACCTGAAAGGATTTTCCCTCAAATTTCCACCTGGTTGGGTCCTGTCTCCTCCTCAGAGAGGCCTTTCTTACTCATCCTAAAGAAAATGGTATCATTTCACACTGTTGTCTTCCTAGATGTTCTGAGCAGTGGCTTAGCCCCACCTCCTGAGAGTAAGCACCCTTGTTTGTTCAGGGCTGCCTCCCCAGCACTTGTCCAGAGCCTGGAAGGAACTTAGAAAATAGGTGGTGCCTGAAAGTGCTTTGCAAACTGTAAAGTGCTACATCAATGTGAGTGTCACAAGCACCAACCAAGTAATTCAAAGAAAAATGGCATGGGAAAGGAAAGGGAGGATGGAGGATTCAAAGTGGGAACGCAGAGGGACTTTAAATGGTGATTTCACAAATAAACCAAGCAACTCATTTTCTTAAATATATGAGGCTTGTGAGCCAGAGAAGCACAGATCATACTGACGATTATTCATTTATTCTAGCCAGGCTTTATCTGCTCCACCCAGTCATAGGAACCACATAAATTACGATAGACACAGTCTTCCAGGAGCCAGGCGGCAGAGCCTCTCCTTGGGGCCGCCCGGGAGGGGACCCTGGCCTGGCAGCCAGGCTGACTCACCCTCATCCCATTAGCCCTCCTTCCTGCATCTGGGCCTGTCTCACTGCTGCCTGCCTGGGGCCTGTGCTCCCACAGCGGGTGGGTCTGTGATTCACAGATGGCCCATCACTCCCGGTGCCAGCAGAGCACCACCCGAGCCTATCTTTAGAAGTTCCGCAGGCTGAAAAATCAATTTGTCCACCTGGCACCCGTGCCTGGAGCCTCCCTGCTAATATCAGTGGCAGGCAGCGTGTGGTTCCCCCCATCACCCTTGCACCAGGCCTCGTTCAAAGTGTGGAGGGCCTGGCAGTGCCACCTGATGAGAATTTTGTACCCAAAGACACACTGGCCCGCCCTCAGAGTTAGGCCAGGCCTCACCCAAAACCACAGGCCAACACTAGACCTTGGAAAGCACTGGCAAGGAGGAAGCCGATCACTCCGGGTCCTGGCTGCCCCACTGGCACACTCCCCAGGTGGTCATCTGACACCCCATCCACAAGTGGTCATGCCACAGCAGCTTGCCCAGGTGCTGCGAGTTCAGTCTCCTCTTCAGAGCAAGGACCAGAGAGCAGAACACGACTCCTCATGGCAGTACAGACTCAAGAGGCCAGTTCCCAATGCAGTGCCACCTCCTAACCCACTCCTAGGCTTCCAACTTACTGGAAATGACATGTGAATCCAAGAGGCCAAAGGGAACCCCATGCTTGGGGGAGGGGGTGACCATCGGGTTAGACTCTGACCATAATCAATCCGGTCTTATTCCTTCCTAGAGAGATTCACTGGGAAACTGGCTTGGTGAATGGCCTGCAAGGAGAGGACAGCTACAGGGGGTAAGGGAGGAGGCAGGGCAGCCCTGGCTGTCCCCACTCTCTGCACCTGTGAACTCTCTCAGCTCAAGCTTTGAGAAGGACCTCTGACCTTCACCTCTTGAGCCACATCTAGACACCATTTTTACAGACATTGGGAGATTTGGTGTATGTCTTTCAACAGTGCAGTCTAGAGCCCTGCCCACTCCTGCTTCTTCCCATTATTCCTGATATATAATCACATCCAGGTCAAAACAACTGGGAGGGGCTCCCTCCTACTGACTTCTAGTTGAGAAATGAAAATGACCCGGAAGAGTCTGAGGGCTCAATCCCTGAGAACTTGCAGAAGTACAATCCTGTGTTTGTTTCCTTAATGCAAAAAAAGGGAGCAAGCTTGCCCATGTGCCCCTGGGAACCAGGCTGCTGAGGCAAGAAGGGGGCTCTGGGTGGGAAGAGCCCTGGCTGCTCTCCCCTAGTCACCGCCATAAGAACATAGGCCCTTGAGTGTCCATCTTCCATCTTTACTCAAGGAAAGCTAGAATGACCTGGGTTTTTACCTGAAAAACTGTTTGTAAACCTAGGTAATTAATGCAAAAAGAGAAGTAACCCATAAATGGTAACCCTTGCAGACCACCATCCTGTCCTCACTGAGAGGGAGAGCCGGGTACATCCACAGATCTGCATCTCCCTCTGCTTCTCCCCAGGAAAGCCTTCCCAGCCTGCCTCTCGAACAGCAGCACCGGCCAGAGGGTAAGACCAGACCGATGAGACAGGAACTCTGGCTCCCACCATGTTGAGGAGGGAACCAGGACAATGACCGGTAGGGATGGGGAGCAGCATGGGTCAGGCACTCCCAGTCGGATACTGGGGAGGGGGACAGGGAGCCCCAGGGCTTGTCCCACAACAGCGTCAGCTTGCTTGCCTGGTGAAGGACTTTACACCTGTCTTGTTCCCTTGTTTGCCCAGCACAAACAGAGCAGGAAGGCAAGAGTAAACTGTACCCCTGGAGCCCCCAACTGCTAGGAAGCCTCCACCAGACATTGTGGGGGTGGCATTTCCCAAAGCTTTGTGGGTCACCCCTCTGCCTGCAATGTCTTCCCTCTTCTTACCTCTCATTCAAGGCTAGCCCTCTCCTTCCTGAAGACTCTGTAAAGTACCAGCTCCTCCAAAGAGCGGCCCCCTCTTCAGTGACCTGCCACCAGCCCTGGGTCCACCAGCCTGGAGAACATCTCTCCTGGGCATCCACACTCTTCCTGCATCCCACTGGCCACTTCACTAGCCAGGAGCTGCTCCAAGGAAGGGCTGGGTCTTTCCATCGGGTCGTCATGGAGAGCTCAGAACACAGAAGCAGCCCCCTATAGAACTGAAGCATGCAAAGCATCAAGGAGCAAAGGTTTTCTGAGTTCCAGCCCTCTCCAGTCCCCTTCACAATCCCTCCTTCCCCCAGCACTCATCCTTAGCATCTATCTGCTCAAAATTCCACCTGCCAAAGCACTTTCCTCACTGCCCTGTGTAAATTAGCACTTTCTCATCACTACATTCCCCCTTTCCCTCCTTTACTTGTCCATTTGCGCCTATCACCACCTGACTTTTCCCGTTTACTTAAAGACCCTGTTTAAGGTCTGGCTCCCCCCTAGAAAGCAAATCCCCAAGCCGAGGGCCTGTGTCTGCTTTGTTCTCTGCGGTGTCCCCAGAGCCTAGGACAGTGCCTGCCACACAGAGGGGCACAGTAAATATCTAAACGAATGCAAGACCCTCTCAAAAAGCACTGCATGAAGCCAAGGCCTCAGAGACCCTGAGAAGCAGCCAGAACTCTTGCCTTTTCTTCTTCCTCCTCCGCTATCAGTGAGTAGGACACCTGCAGAACTTTCCATCTCTCAGGTCTCATCACATTTCTGTGACTCCGATGCCACAAAGCAGGTCAGGAACCCCTTCTGTGTGAGTGCGAGAGAATACGCTGGGGCGCCCATGTGAGGATCTGAGTGTGCAGAGGTGGACTGAGGGGGACAGGGTCCACCAAGGAGGCATGTTTGGGGAACTGCAGTGTGTGAGCAAGTGTGCAAGTTTGGGCACAAGGGAGTGGAGTAGCAGAGGGTGTCTGTGGACCTGGGGATGCAGGTAAAAAAAAAAGAGGGGGGGAAGAGAAACAGGCAAGCACGTGTGGGTGTGCACACGAGTGTAAATGCAGGGAAGGTGTGTTGGTGGGTGGAGGTNCACCTTGATGAGTTAAACTCCTTCTCTTGGGGACACTATACTTTTCCTTATAACACCCAGAGAATGCAGTTAGAGATCCAACGGTGGACCGATACATTCAGTGAATGAAAACGCCAGGCCCCACAGATAGTTTCCAGAAGGCCTGCCAACTACTCTCCCACCCTGGGTTCTGGTGCTCTTCCACAACTGTGTAACATCAGCCTACCCCACCAGCCCACAGTGCCCACACGGCTGGAGCCTGATTCTCACAGTGGATTGGGTGACTCTGGGCAAGTTGCCCCAAATCTTGGGGCTCAGTTTCTTTACCTATAAAGTGAAAGGACTGGGGCAGATTGTCTCCACTCCCCTTCTAAGTCCTAACATTCCATAATGCCCCATACATTCAGGTAAGTAGAAGCTGTCTTTCACTACTTATGGATTCAAGAGACAGCTGCACATCACCCCCATCTGCTTTTTTAGCATGGCCCTGTTTTATCAGGTTGCTACTGCTTCCTCACATTGTCTCTGAGGCCTTAGGCAAGCTGAGCCCATTCCCTCCCCAGCTGCTAGGTCCCACATAATCAATATCAATGGGTACCCCCATTCCACTTCCACTGACTGACTCGGGGCAAGCAACTGGCCTACTTCTGGTCCATGAGACCGATAGAGAATGTGAGGGAGGGGCTTCCAGGAAAGGTTTCCTCTCTTTAGAAAGCCCCACCAGAAGGGACGGTCCCCACCCCTGAACATGGCTATATCCAGATGTGATACCTGGAGCTCCTGCAGCCATTTTGCAGCCATGAGAGGAACCAGATCTAGGATGAAACTGTCACTAAAGACAGCAGAGCAAAGACACAGAAGGAGTCAGGACCTCAAACATCACTTGGCCACAGAGCCAGCCATGCTGGAGGCCCCCCACCTCCACCCCAGCCACCTCTGTTCTACTTAGGGGAGATATAGTTCCTTACTGGTTAAGCAGATTAAAGTTAGTGCTTCCCATTGCCTGTAGTCAAAAGTGTCCTAACTATCTGAAAAGACTAGATGCATTCTGAAGCAAACTTAACACTAAACCTACACTATATAGAGCTGAACCTTCCTTTAGTGTCTAGGAAAACACTCTAGAACACCATTTGGATGGAGGTTACACTCTCAAGTAAATCCCTGACACTTCCTTTTCTTCTTCATAAGCCAACAGCATCCAGACATCTGTACTGTGTAATTGCTTGGTTTCTAGAAAAATGTGAGTCGTCCAAATATTCCAACAAGAAACAGCGCTCTGACTTGCCCTTGTCCGTGGACACAATGGAGCACAGCCATGAACTCAATCATAAGAGCAGAAGAGTCAAAACCGGCACTTTGAAGAGCTGATTCTATGCTGTATCAGTGGTTTTGAGCTTTCAAAGTACTATCCATTTTTGTTTTACCTCTAAAAGAGTCCCAGGTTTCTCAATCAGCTTCCTGGCTAAGACAGATTTCAGCAAAATATCACGGAGAGGACAGACGTAGGCACATAGGTTTCCTCCTCTCCCTCCCTCACTCTCTCCCCTCCCTGCTCCCCAACTTCTCACCAAGGTAACAAAAGAAACAATAATTAAGTTGATGAGCATTCACTGGTGCTACCAAGCGCAATAAAAAAAACACCTCCCGGCTTACGCTGCCATTTCCTTTTTAAACCCTTCGGGGGCATTGTGTGCAAATATAGTAAACAGCATTAGAGGGAAATAATGCCGCGCATACTTCTGGGAGCACGTCATGTCCCTTTAAGACAAGGCCCACTGTTCAGTTCCATTCTAGGCCAGAGCTCCAGTTTCAAGCCTGCGGTCCCCTTACTGCCTCCTGCAGTATTAATATGGCCCTGGCACGCTCCCAGATTTGCACTGTAAACCATAATCTGGGCCATCTCCCATACAACAAACTGGTTTGGGGCTCCCTCTTCATTTCCCAGGAGGGCTTTCCCCCCTCTCCCCAGCCAGGCCATCCCTCCCTCAGGGTCCCCCACCTTCAGCTTCAGCGAGGGGAATATCATGGGTTCCAAAACAAGCCCAGCGTGGAGTACCCTCTGTAAGTGCTGCTAATACAACAGCCGATGAAGCACACTCTCCGTGGACTGCCATGCAGCCTGGGAAGTGGGGGAGCTCAGACACCAGAGCCCAGGCCCAGCTCAGGGTCACCTCTGTGGTGGCCCTGGAGGAACCATGAAAAACCCCAGGCTGAGTGGACCCCTGGGTTCCCCTCAGACCTGCTTAAGGAGCAGTTTCTCTCTCCCCTTCCCAATCCCACCTCTATCCAACCACAGGGCAGGGGCTTTCTATGGTATTATTTCTAGAAGAGGTCACAAACCATTTTCATTCATTTAGGTTGGCCCAAAAGTTCGTTTGGGTTTTTCTGTAAGATCTTAGGGGAAAAACCCAAAGGAACTTTTTAGCTAACCCAATTCTAAAAGGAAAGGTGGTGGTGAGGCTGGCAGCAAGGTGGGTGGAGAGAAGACAAAGTGGGAAAATCAAGGGTACCACTGAGTGGGCCCCAGAGAGAGTACCTTCAAACCCAGGGGCTCCTGTGGGCTTTATGCTGCACGGATAGCCTCCCACC
>SJYA01003115.1:196070-216274 GCA_006410615.1 Neotragus moschatus | reverse complement strand
ATGATGCTAAACCTCTCTGAATCTCAGTCCTCTCATCTGAAAACTGGGGACAGGAGCAGCGCCCACCTCCTAGGGGTGACTAGTGAGGATGCAAAACCCTGCCTGGAACACAGTCATTGTTCAGCCCATCTCTCAGAGTTTGTATATGTCAACACACATGAGCAGGGCATGGCCCTGAGCAGAGTATGGGGCCAGTACGTGCCCTCAAGAATCCTGCCGTTTCCTCAATACATTAAAGACAGAATTACCACTGTAACCCAAGTGCCTCTCAGATAGTTCAGGGGGACTGCTCCAAAGAGGTAACATAGGGGCTTTTGCAACAATGACCAAGCAGTCAGAACATCAAAAAATTGCTATTAAAGGAACCAGACATCTCAAGTTACTGAATTTAGCACTATTTCTATGTATGGGAAAATGCAAGAGTCTGGGTTCATTGAAATCATTCCTTTGATATGCACCTTAGCTATCTATGGGCTTCCCTGGTGGTTGAATGGGTAAAGAATCTGTCTGCAATGCAGGAGAACCAAGTTGATTCCTGGTTTGGGAAGATCCTCTGGAGAGGGAAATGGCAACCCACTCTAGTATTCTTGCCTGGGAAATCCCATGGATAGAGGAGCCTGGTGGGCTACAGTCCATAGGGTCACAAAGAGTCACACAGGACTGAGCAACTAACACTTTCACTTCCACTTAGCAATCTAGGACCAGTACCCTGTTCTTCCCAATCCTGAGTTCCCTCAGGTTCACCCTTGGGGCAATGGTAGCAGCTGATGACTGCAGCATCCTTTGTTTCTTTGCTGCTGGTAGGCAGGCAACATTTTTCATCCACACACAGCTAAGTCTAGGTGGGTCTTGTTCTAAGAACACACTTCAAACAATGAAGCAACACAGAGGAAAGGCCTTCAAGGGAAACACTTAAAGGTTTGTCTCAGCCGTTCCACTAATTATTTGTCTTCGAGAAAGTATATTTCTGAGTCCTTTTTTGGTAAAATAATTTTTTAATCACTAAAGTCTACTATAAAATGGAGTAGACTGTCTCCAAGACCTCTTCTAGCTCTAAGGCTCTAATTTCATAATGATTAACACCTGCCCTGGAAAGAGTTGGAAAAGTGGCCACCTGGTCCTTATTTAGGATGATGACACACAAAGCTGAGCTACCGGCAATTTTTCTGAGTGTCTCACCCTACATCTCCCCAGCCCCAGGGAAAGACAAGAAAGCAAAGATGCACAGATTCTGTTCCCACCATGTATTCTCCATGAGATTTTGAATATAACAGAGCTGGGTAGTACCCAAAATTCTGTCCAACCCATCCACCTTCCCAATTCCTGCCTCCCTGCCCTGCACAAAAATTCACTGCTCGTTTTTCCTGAACTCAACGTTAAATTGTCTCACTTTTGTAAAATTAGCATTGTCCTGAGCAATAATCTCTGTGAAAGCACGAGTTCTGATGTGCCAGTTCTATTTTTTCACCAACGTATTCAAACATACAACTATAATAAGAATTCTGTCTGGGTCCCACCTAAAAGCATCCCACGGGTGTGGGGATGCTGCAAAACTCAGCTTTCACTCACTCTGTCTTCACCAGCAAACTTCTTAGATCAGTGCTGTTTTCTGCCACTGACAGAAGGTAAACAGATGCGCAGGGAGGCTCATATTTAAGGTGATACAACCCAAAGCACCACTGCTGGGCTCCAAACTCGGGTGTGCCTGACTCATTAATGCCACTCTTGTAAGCATCCAGCTCATCCACAGCCTACGGGGTGAATAAAAAGTCAAGAGGTTGTAAATAATGCTGATGACCTTTATCACCTATTCTACCTAATCCTGTCCTAAGTACTTGACAGCAAGATTTTCCATGATAATCTGAAACAAGAGTAATTCAGCTATGCATCAGCCAAACTGACAGCCAAGAGCACCGGGGTGGAGGGCAGCACGGGCAGCCCCTCACCTACCCTGCCAAGGTCACGGCTGATCCCCCATCTGGGCGTCGCTAGATTCAGGCTGTCCCTGTCTCAAGGCTGCACCACCAGCCCTGCCAGCCTTCCTGAAAATGCACAGCTTGGTCACAAGGGACTCTGGCTGAGCGCGTGTGTGACTCAGCACACATCTATCAGGCCTCCTGGGGAAAACAATGGCAAGACTACTCAGGGTTGACAGTGTCATCTGTGAATTAAGAAGCGCCTGAGTCTTCACATACTAGGCCACCAAAGAAAAGGGCTTCCATCCCAGCCTGGAAAATGTAAGAACTGAGAGGGCCAGTGCTCAGTATCACCTGGTCTGATTGCTGGTAGGACAGCAAAAGAAAAGCCAGGCAAGGGCAGTGAGGGGCTTGCCTGCAGACAATTTGGCTGTGTCCAGCCAGGTCCAGGCAGAAGGGCCCCTGTCTCAGGCAAGAACCTTGGTCCTGGATTGGTACAGCTTCTGGCAGTCAGCATCCCTAGGTTCAGTCCTTCTCTCTGCCACAATGGGTAGAGGTAATTGTCAATTACAGAGCCATCCCCTAAATTCAGGGATCAATGAAGTGTAAGTGGAGAGCCCAGTTACCCATATGAATTTGACAACAATAACAAAGAAAAATGAAGAGGAAAACTACCCAGCTCATTATCCCTCTCAAACAGTTTCCAGTAACAAGTCAATATCCACCAGAAATAATCGCCTACAAAAAGCAGCAATTGGTGGAGGAATGCACTGAATTTCAAGAAGGAAATGGCAACCTATTCCCGTATTCTTGCCTGAAGAATTCCACAGACAGAGGAGCCTGGTGGGCTACAGCCCATGGGGTCGCAAAGAGCTGGACAACTGAGTGACCTTCACTCACTCATGCACTGAACTGGTGCAGGGAGAGAGGAGAGGCTTGCCGTGCCTTACAGCACGAGGCAAACCCTGCCAGGTGTCATACAATATGTCAACGGCAGAAGGATCCCCAAGCAGGCACGTGCTAACTCAACACTTGCCTCCATCGAGATACCTTTGCGCCTCCCCATGATGTCGAAAGGGGCAAATTGTCCCCTGCAGGGCAGTGGGCTCTCTGGACCATCCGATCAAGTGAGGAGGGCAAGAGGCCAGCAGCCAATGAGGGTCTGACCAGTAAAGGGAAAGACATATGTCCCCCATACAAAGCAAGCTTCCACGGGGTGGGAATAACTGAGGTCAGTGTATTTCTTCCCAGACCTTTTACTTCATTGAAGCCTGAAAACACCTCCCTTGAAATCCCTCTGATGAGTACCAAGGAGGGTTTTTCCCCAACCCTGACATAGGAAGAAGGACTATTCCTTGCTTGGGCTTTGGTTGTGGAGAGAACCGCCTGTTACTTGTTGACAACCAAGGGTAGAAATACCAGAGGGGTGAATATGGACGGAAGGGTCACAAGGGTGTGACTGTTCTTGCCACTGTGCGCCCACCTCGACTATCTCTGTAAAACCGAATCTCCAAGAGGCATTCATACTCCCTAGCTCTGTGCCTGAAAATCCTATTTCTGCCTTAAAGAAGAAAGAACCCTTCTCTCTCCCTCTCACTGCCCAGCACTGGCCTTGGGGAAGGCAGCTCCTGCCCAGGGCACACTTGAGCCAGGCAGCCATGTAACCCCAGGCCAGGCTTCCCATCAGGGAGTTACCCGCCCTTCCCCAGTTTCTCCTGGGTGTGACAAATCCCCAGCCCCACCGTGCNCCTTCTCTCTCCCTCTCACTGCCCAGCACTGGCCTTGGGGAAGGCAGCTCCTGCCCAGGGCACACTTGAGCCAGGCAGCCATGTAACCCCAGGCCAGGCTTCCCATCAGGGAGTTACCCGCCCTTCCCCAGTTTCTCCTGGGTGTGACAAATCCCCAGCCCCACCGTGCCCCAGGAAACCATCTTCAAGAGAACTTAGCTCAAATATGACTGCTTGAGCTGTGTTTTTACTTAGACACCCAAACAGTATAAACACCCTAAATACCCCACTCAAGAGAAAGGCTAAGAAATGGTGGTACAGCCACACTGGAATAGCATGCAGCCATAAAAAATGTTTCCAGCCTTATAAGAGCACAGATCTGTTGTAGATGGGGGAAGGGGGAGGCCGCATAGAAAACTGGATAAAGAGTACAGTCACAGCTAAGGAAATGGAAATAATTTCAAAATCCATACAAAGTAAAGAGGCTTGAAGGAAATACACCAAAAGGGAACCAACCAGAGACAAGGTCCTTCCTCTAATATAAATACTGCCTTTGAAACACATCTCATTTCTCAAAAAAGAACATATACCTAGAAAGATCAGGAATCTTGGCATCGAAAGATCTGTGTTCTAGGTTCAGGTGTGTCTGCTCCCAAATGCATGTGACTTTAAGAAATGAAAAGCCTTTTGTTCTATTTCTCACCTACAGTATATACTTATAGCCTACAACCTACACCTCCAATCTATAATATTTGCCTGTGAGCTACATCTATAACTTACAACCTACATCGACAATCAACAACCTATACTTACAGCCTACACCTACAATCTACAACCTACACCTACAATTTACACGAACAACCTATACCTACAACTCATATGAGCAACCTATGTCTACAAGCTATAATCTACAACCTATATCTATAACCTCTAACTATAAATTATACTTACAAACTATACCCATACCTATAACCTACAACCACATCCTACACCCATATTTACAGCATAAATCTACAACCTTCAATTTACAGGGCTGCTATTAGGAGTTTGGGGATTACCCAAGTACCAATGGCACCCCACTCCAGTGCTCTTGCCTGGAAAATTCCATGGACAGAGGAGCCTGGTGGGCTGCAGTCCATGGGTTGCGAAGAGTCGGATATGACTAAGCGACTTCACTTTCACTTTTCACTTTCATGCACTGGAGAAGGAAATGGCAACCCACTCCAGTGTTCTTGCCTGGAGAATCCCTGGGATGAAGGAGCCTGGTGGGCTGCCGTCTCAGGGTTGCACAGAGTCAGACACGACTGAAGTGATTTAGCAGCAGCAGCAAGTACCAAACTTTACATGAAGACGTTACATGAAGGTGAGGCATGAGATCGTTATGATTACTTGAGATCTACACACATACACACTTCAATATCAGCAACATGTCAGTGCACTAAGTAAACCTTGATTCCAGAAGGAAACGCTAACATACCAGAAAATTCCTATCGGGGAAGGTCTAAATGGCCGCCACATGACTCCTGATTACCTACTCGGCACTTCTCCTCCCACAACTGCAAAAAACTAAAAATTACTCAGCATCCTCTTTCTCCTGACTGAGAGCTTCAGAATTGACTCAGTTATGCCTGAACTCTCTCAATCACTTATTCCCCGACTCCCCCTCTTCCTCCTCCTTCCTTCCATTCTGCTTTAGAAACAATATATACTTAAAAAAAAAAAAAAAAAAACTCTACCTAGCCCTAAGAAACTGGAAACAATCTGTTATTCAGAATATAACAGCTCTTAAGGATCCAATAAGAGTTTTGGTGGCAACGCAGGTTCCACTGTCACCCAAATCATCACAATGGGCCATTCAGACTGTAAAATGCTGCCTGATCCTCCCGGGGTGTGAACGTTCTTTATGGCTCTCCTTCACTCTAATTTTTTGGCGAGGCTCAGAGGGAATGGAATGGGCTTCCATTATGATGATGGATGAGTGGGCTGCTGGCAGAGCAGGGCCTTTGGGAAGGCACTCTACACACACACACACACACACACACACACACACACTCACACAACTCTAGACCCACTCTACACCATACACATACACAACCCCTATGCTTATACACACTGAAGACATAAGCTACACTCTACAACCTACTCACATACACTGAAACACACACTGTATACATGTGCTCTACCCTACCCCCTGCACACACACACACACACACACTACACACACACACACTCAGACTCACCCTTGGCCACCAGCTTGCAGGAGCTCCCACGGTGGTCTTATGGGCCAAGACTCCTTGCCAAGCTCTTTGGCCACTGAAGCAGCCCCGTGACCCCCAAGACTCTGGCCCCTTCCAACCCTAGAGTCTTCATTGGTATCATTAACTCTGCACCCCTGTCTTACTCTATAGTTAAACAGACCTGGGTTCAAATCCCAGGTTACCAGCTGTGTAGCCTTGGCAAAGTCACTTAACCTCTCTCAACCTCAGTTTCCTCATGTTTATCTGGGAGCATGCACATACTCCAGGGCTAATATGAAGCCACTTCTCAACAGCCCAGCCAGATCACGAGTCCCCAGTCTATGAGCCCCCAAGTACACCAACCCTGGTCCCTCCTCCATGGACCCCTGTGGACCTTCCACAGCCTAATGACTAAAGGGTTAAAGCCTGACTCAGCAGGATCCCACTCCAGTTATACCAGCAACATCCAATCTGATTGGTCCATGCCTGTAAGGGGCTGGTCGTCAGGATGCTGATTCACTGGTATGCTGGATCCTACATGAGAAGGGGCTAGCACAGGGCCTGGCTCCACATCCCTGCTTAGCACAAGTTGTCTCCAAGCCTGGGCTGCTCGGCCAGCACGTCCCTATTCCTGCAGAGTAGCGACCTGTCTCCCCCATACCTCCAGCTGTAGTCCTGCATCTACTAGTAAGGTGGATGAACGGATTCAAATACAGGCTGGCTACTCCCTGGGAAGAGGCTGGGGACTGTGACTTACACCATCCCTATCCCAGCTCCCCCAACCCTAGGTAAGAAGCAGATGACCCCAAGACTGCCTCTTCTCTTTAACTCTCTCCCACTTCCAGAGCCTGCAAAGCCACTCTCTCATCTGCCGTCCCAATTTCTCCAGCCCAGGTAGCAAAGGCAGATGTTATTAGTTTGTACTTTACAGATGGTGAAGCACCCAAATTAGAAGGCTTATCCAAGTTCACATGATGATGGAGATGGAATTAGAACCTAGGTCCCATCTCCTGACCCCTCATCTACTAAAATATCTGCATTTCTAATTTTACAGGTTAGGGAACAGACACCCAGATGGGATAAGTGAGTGGCCTAGGACTTCCCAGACAATATACTATGGAGGTAAAGCAGAACTGAGGCTTGGGGACCAGAGCTCTGTCCTCTCGGGGGCTGATCTAGGAGACATCTTCAGGGATGAGACTGGCTCTGGCAAAGTCCTTCATCCCCCCACATCTAGGTTCCCCCCTAGGGTTCAGCAGATCCAGGCACTGGGGAACCATGGGCTGAATGCCCAGCCATAACAGGTCTAGGCTCAGTTTGTGGGTACCCGACATGGGCACTGCCCCCTCCCAGGGCATCTGCAGCCCCTGCCCCTGGTAATACTGTGGCCACTGAGCAAAAACAGAGCAAAGTGCACTGCCAGCCTGGCCCTGCTTAGTAATCTGCCCTTTGCATTGCCAGGGAGCAGTGGGGATACAGCTGCAGTACCTGATGGTACATCTAAAAAAAGCCAGCTGAGGGGGCCCACAGACTCCCACCTGTCCTCTCCCACCCGCTACTCCTGGAGCTTGGCGAGGAGCTGCTGTTTCTCTTTTTCTCCCACCCCAAGGAGATCAATATGTTGTGCAAAACCAACTCCATCTAGCAAAGATCTACTTTACACCTACCTCCATCTGGACCATCCCTCGCAGCATTCCGCTAATTCACCAATAATTCCTCCCAGAATCATCATGATTGATTTCCCAGTGCTGAGTTGCCTCCTGCCTGGCTGTGCCCCAACCAGGTGGTGCTGAGAGCAGTCATCTCCATGCTCATCCCACAGGAGCTTTGGGTCAGGGGATCAGGGCCAGAGGGATAGTCCCCCAGAAATGGCTTTCAGAGGAACAGGGTAAGACGACAAGTCAAGACTAGGATGTTTGAAAAGGGAAGTTCAGCTTGGCATCCATAAAACTGTGGCCAATTATGGAACACCTACTGTGTGTGTGCTAAGCACTTGAAAAGGCTTATCTCATGGAATACTCAATGTAACACTTCCTAAATGAGAAGACTCCTGCAAAGAGATGTTGTCATGAGCCCAGACGCAAAATGCACCAAGACACAGTGCTCTTTCCTAACAGACCCGCTTTTGGGAAAAGCTGTCACTACTCAGTGGTAAAGTATACATCTGCAATGTAGGAGATGCAGGAGACATGCGTTCGATCTCTGGGTCAGGAAGATCCCCTGGAGGAGGGCATGGCAATCCATTCCAGTATTCTTGCCAGGAAAATCCTATGGAGAGAGGAGGTTGACAGGCTGCAGTCCATGGGGCCACGAAGAGTCAGACATGACTGAAGCAACAGAGCATGCACGTCACTACTCAGACTAGAAATTCTTCTGAATAATTTTCATCATGTTCTGCTTCTTGGTAATGTGCTCATGGATAAAAGTGATGCTCAGCAGCTCTCTGGGTAAAATGACGATATTAATATGAACCGTAGTGCTGGCAATAGTAAGAGCAGAACTAGCCACTGGAAATTATTATGCATTGTAACGACTATCAGGCACTTTGCTCAATCTTTTCTATACAGTATTTTATCAATAATATGGCATCACTCTCAATGTTCCTAGAAAAATTTTGGCTAAATATGTATGCTAAAAATGCTCAGAAGAATCACTAAGAGAATAGAACATTATTTCTGGCTTGTGAACCAACGAAGGGAAAAAGGAATGCGTGTGAAACTAGGCACTGCATAGGATAGGAAAGGTAAAAGAGCAAAGAAATTGATCAACAGAAACCTAAAATAAAACAGAGGGGGAAAAACTCGGAAATGACATTAGCGATGATAGCAAATGTGGTGGTGGTTCATTCGCTAAATCATGTCCGACTCTTGTAACCCCATGGACTGTAGCCCGCCAGGCTCCTCTGTCCATGGGATACTCCAGGCAAGAATACTGGAGAGCGTGGCCATTTCCTTCTGCAGGGATCTTCCCGACCCAGGGATCAAACCCAGGTCTCCTGCATTGTAGGCTGATTCTTTACCAACTAAGCCACAAGGGAAGCCCCGATAGTAAACATAAGCAGATTAAATTCACCTATCAAGAGACAGAAATTATCAGATTGGATTAAAAAGTTGAACAAAATTTAATATGATTATAAGAGACATGTCTAAAGTAAAACCTTATTAAAAGGCTGAGAATAAAGAGAAAGTAAAGAATATACCAGGCAAGCACTAACCCAAAAGAAACTGTTACAACATGTAGTTAATGTCATTCAAAATTAATTTGGGTCTTCAAAACAACCCTCAAAATGGCAAAATAAATCCTTATTTTGCATAAGAAGATGGATGAATGGAGAGCTTAGGTTACTTGCCCAATATCACTCAGGCAGTAGGGGCAGAAAGAGGATGCAAGCTCAGGTTTCTATTACCCCAAAGCCCATGCTTTCAACCACAACACACTACTGTCCTAATGACATTGTGTGGGGAAATATTTAGTGGGTGGAAAATGCATGTTCCATTACCAAGGCCTGGAGTGTAAGTAAAGGCAATAGAGAAAGGGCCATGAGTCACTACAGAAATAAGAACAATCCATTGGTTCCCTGGGTTGCTCAAGTGGTGCAAGTGGTAAAGAACCTGCCTGCCAATGCAGGAGACTTAAGAGATTCAGGTTCAACACCTGGGTCAGGAAGATCCCCTGGAGGAGGGCATGGCAACCCACTCCAGTATTCTTGCCTGGAGAATTCCATGGACAGAGGAGCGTGTCAGGCTACAGTCCATAGCGTGGCACAGAGTTAGACACGACTGAAGCGGCACAGCAGTGGTTCTCAATCCTGGCAGCAGGTTAGTTAGCAAGAACACCAAGGAGAGCTCTAAGAAAAGGCTAGTGATTTGGGTCCCATTCGAGACCAGTTAACATAGCATCTCCAGGGCTGAGACCCAAGCCATCAGTATTTTCAAAGCTTCCAAAGTGACCCTAATGCTCAGGCAGAGCTGAAGATAACTGTCTGCAACACAGACTCAACTACAGGTCTCCTAAAAGATAGAGGGTACTGTTAGGTCACTGCAGAAAGCAGAAATGAGATGACCCTCCAAACTCAACCCTTCTACCTACCGTTCACAAAAGAAATAATTAGAATAAGAAGAGATATATGACCCCCTCCTCGATGAAGGGAGACCACGTCTGGGGAAAGAGATGACAGAATCCCTGTACAAACGCCCCCTCCCTGCTTCTTAAAGAGAACAGAATGAATCACAGAATCTCAGGGGTGGAAAGAACCTTATAGGAAACTTTAAAAGGATCCTACACTTGGGTGATTGTTAAAACTGTCTTGGAAACTTTGTTAAAATATAGATTTCTCTGCCACATCCCTAGGGCAATCTGACTCTATGTTTCTAGTTGAAGCACCGNAATCACAGAATCTCAGGGGTGGAAAGAACCTTATAGGAAACTTTAAAAGGATCCTACACTTGGGTGATTGTTAAAACTGTCTTGGAAACTTTGTTAAAATATAGATTTCTCTGCCACATCCCTAGGGCAATCTGACTCTATGTTTCTAGTTGAAGCACCGGAAAGAGCATTTTTCAGAAGATACTTTTGGAGAAAGATGGTACAGTGGAGCCAGATCATAATAATGCCCTTTCTCAATAATTAGACAAAAGAAGACAAAAATAAAAAAGAGGCAGTATCATAACAAATCAGTAAAAAAAACTTTTTAAAAAATGGGGGGCGGGAGGGAAGATCAGCAGTGATCAAACAAGGAATGCCTTCTAAAAGGGAGACCTGAGTGAGGGTCAGAGAATAGTATTTGGGAGGTTTCTGTCAATTGATTTTCAGTCCATCCTAAAGGAAATCAGTCTGGAATATTCATTGGAAGGACTGACGCTGAAGCTGAAGCTCCAATGCTTTGGCCACCTGATGTGAAGAACTGACTCACTGGGAAAGACCCTGATGCTGGGAAAGATTGAAGGCAGGAGGAGAAGGGTATGACAGAGGATGAGATGGTTGGATGGCTTCACTGACTCCATGGACATGAGTTTGAGCAAGCTCTGGGAGTTGGTGATGGACAGGTAANAAAATACAAATAAACTTATTCACAAAACAGAAACACACTCACAGAGACTTCAAAAACAAATTTATTAGTTACCAAAGAGGGAAGATGGGGGGAAGGGTAAATTAGGAGTTTGGGATTAATACGTACCTGCTACCATATATAAAATAGATAATCAACACGGACCTACTGTACAGTACAGGGAACTATATGCAATATTTTATGATAACCTATATAGGAAAAGAATCTGAAAAGGAATGGATGCATGTATACGTATAACTGAATCTGAAACTATCNCGTACCTGCTACCATATATAAAATAGATAATCAACACGGACCTACTGTACAGTACAGGGAACTATATGCAATATTTTATGATAACCTATATAGGAAAAGAATCTGAAAAGGAATGGATGCATGTATACGTATAACTGAATCTGAAACTATCAGAATGCTGTGTACCTGAAACTAACACAACACTGTAAATCAACTCTGTGTGTGCCGGTCACCCAGGCGTGTCTGACTGTGACCCCATGGACTGTAGCCCACCCAACTACTCTGTCCATGGAATTCTCCAGGCAAGAACACTGGAGTGGGTAGCCATTCCCTTCTCCAGGAGATCTTTTCAAACCAGGGATCAAACCAAGGACTCCTGCATTGCAGGCAGATTCTTTACTGTCTAAGCCACTATACTCCAATAGAAAATAAAAATTAAAAAATTTTAAATTACAACCACCACCACCGGTACACACCTTTGGGAGGTCAAACCAACACACCTGGAATGACCATACAGAAGGAATTATGCCAAGGTGAGAGAATCATGTACTCCAGCTTTGGTTACCATGGTTAGAGGAAAATGGTGTCCCCTTAACACTGGTATCTTGGTGGTAGCAGCAAGAAGTGAGAAATTCCTCAAGAAAAAGGTAAAACTGGAGAGAAAGTCACTGACATTCAGAGACCGCTGGCCCACTTGATGTATTTTTCTCCATTGCCAATGTAAGAGGGTGGAAGTGCCAGTTTATCCAGGGAGATAACAACTTCACTTTCGGGAGAAGAGGATGCTAAGCGGGGAGAGAGGATGAAGAGGAACGACTTGAGATTCAAGGCCCATGCAGGGGCCCTGACCTAGCCATCCAACAGACTGTCCCGAGCCCGGCAGTGGTGCTCACGGCTGGTCTGCTCACCACCAGGGCCAGGGTAGAGTGAAGAAGAAAGGAAACGAAGGCCTCTGGCAGAAGTCCAGGTGCATCTGGTGGGGAGATCAGGGGTCGGAAAAGACAGAGGACCAGCCCAGCTCCCCGGCCAGACTGGACCACCTCTCCCCAGAGGCTGCCATGCTGGCTCTGGCTGGAGCTGGGTCTCGCAATGCCTGCGGCGTAGACTCGAGCACGTGCGCCATGTCCCACAGCACCCGGAGCTATCTTCGCTCTGCTGCTGGGAGCACTGGAAGGCCCCTGGGGCCTTGGGCCCCTCTGGGACCTCACACTGTTCTCTCCTGCCTGGCTGTCTCTTGTATCTCTCGGAGGAACATACCGCTGTGCCGTCAACACACTGCTCAGCCTGCCTATCTTGGCGCTGTGACCTCGTGGAGATCCACAGAACAAAAGAGCCAGAAAAGGCTTTGGATAACATTCCCAAACAAGCACCTTATGCTCTCTTTAGGGACCCATGCCTATGGAGAAAGGAGGCTGCACAGTGGCAAGGGCTGAGTGGGCTCCCTGTGAGTACATTTTCCCAAATGGGGCACTTTTAAGGTAAGACATTGACGTAACTGTTAAGTCTGGAAAGGAAAGATCCTAAAACAATGTGAGAATAGAACCCTGAGACAAGCAGAGAACACAGCAGTCCATGGTGGGGGCTGCCCCCTCCAATCCAAGCATGTCCCAACCTCTGCCTCCCAGAAGTAAGGCTCCAAGATTTTGGTGTTGGCGATCAACACAGTCACCCAGGGGTCACACTCATAGGATACAAAATTGATTCAAAGATGAGGGAGGGAGACCAAGATCATGGAATAGAAGGACATGGAACTCACATCACCTATAAATACATCAAAAGTACATCTACATATGGAAAAATTTTCACAGAACACCTGCCGAAAGCTGACAAAGGATCTCTTATACAAACAAAGCAGCAAGAAAAGCACACACGTAACTGGGTAGAACAAAAGAGGGGAAAATGTAGGGAGGACACAATTTTTCTAATGAATAAAACTCACATCTTGGAAGGACAGAACGCCCTGCACAAGTTTATGAAGTATTTTGCACAATGTGGGTGACTCTGGATTTTTCTGCTCTATTTGAGGGAAGAGATGGGGAGAGGGCTCATTTACCTTTTTCCTTCTCTCCCCTTAAAGGACTTCAGTAGCAAATTCTTAGAAACACCAAATTTCTTTTTTTTCCCAGCTTCTTTGAGAAATGATATTGACCTACAATACTGTATAAGTTGAACTGTCTTGTTGTACACCCAGTCTCTAATGGTCCTATTTTACAGATGAGAAAACTGAGACCCAGAGAAGGCATAGAGTAGAAGCAGACTGGATCCTGAGCCGCTCAACTCCATGATCAATGCTCTTTCCAAGAAAGTATCACCCAAATTTAGGAGCCCCACTCCACAGGGGCCAGGAACTGCTTGCAATTTAACTCATCCTGCCCAGTGACTGGAACAGCACACTGTAAGACACAGCCTCAGCTGAATAACTCCAATGGGCACAGTGATGCTCGGAGATTCCAGTCAGGGCTCAGCAGATGCCACAGCCTTGATTCTTCAAGGAAGACCCCTTTCCCTGAGGATGGCATATGTGGAGCACTGAGGGAGGACCAAGACCCTCTGGGCCAGCCTGGCCAGCTCAGCTACTCCAGTTTCACTATGACGGCAATGAGCATTTGGACGTAATCCTCTCCTTCTGGGGATGGTCCTGAAGAGTCCCACAAAGGGGACACCATGGTTTCCAGCTTGCAGATGCCTTCATAGCCCAGTTCCACTGAAAAGCCAGAAGTGGTGAGAAGGAGGCTAAATGCCAGCGAGAGGCCTCCCTGAGGCATCACACGGGTGAACATCACAGAAACAAGCATTACAAGGAATTCCCCTGATGGGGAGGGGAGGGCCCTCAGCCCAGGGACGCGAGCTGGGGGTCTGAGGGGAGATGTGGCTGATGAGCTGAAGGTGTAGGATGAGCAGGACCCTTCCTCACATGCCAGGTGACTGCAAGAGAGAGGCACAAGGCCCTTGGTGCTTCTTGGGACCTGAGCCGAGCCCAGAGAAAACTCGATCAAGGGTCATTTCTGACTCTTACAAGAAGTGAGTATCCAGGACTGAAAATACCACATATCAGGAGAATAAAAAAAAAAAACGATATGTAGACCTTGGAGAAATAACATGAAAGTCAGAATCAAGGAAGGGTCAACCTCTCTTTTAACAGAAAAACAAAAAAACAAAAAAATCATTTACTAAAATGACACTTCAGTGACACCTGCTTTCTCAAGCTTCTCTTTCTTAACTGAATGCAAAAAAAAATGGTAAAACTAAGTTCTGCTGGTTCAGCCAACTTAATGACAAAAAAAAAAAATCCAAGAGCCTCTCATAGCTGTAAGCAGAGTCCTATGCCGAGTGTCTTGAATTGTTCCAAGATTCCAACCCCCAGGCTGGAGTTAAGCATGATGTATGAAGCAATATAAAAACATCATTTTCCATTTGGCACCAAGAACTTGGTATAAAGCTTTGGAGGTTAAACTAAACAGATGAAAAGGGAACAGTACAGAGATCCAAACTCAGCTCCCCTGTGCTCTTTGCACAAACATACAAGCCAGAGCAGGGCATCCGGAGATGCAGGTGGTACCAGAGAAGTCAGAAATCTGGGCTGTGTTTGGGGGCTCCAGTTCTGTGCTGGAATCAGCGAGGTCAATTCCAATGAACTATCACATTCTTGAGTTACTACCCAAGAATTCACTTAGGCAAACACTGATATTCTATAAAGAAGCAGTAGCAAAACACAGGGTTTCAAAAGCATTTTGAGCTCATCTCAAAGAGGGTCAGAGGAGAATCCAGAGTGAATTTGTGCTGTGCCCAGGAAAAGAGTGTGTGTTTCAATTTGGGGTTCCAAGACACTTTCTACCACCTACCATCTGGGGAACTTGGGACCAATCATCCAACCTCACTGAGTCTGTTACGTCTTCTTTAAAAATAGAATGAGAGCCTTCAAAGTGATTAGGAAAAATTAAAAATCATAATTCAGGGGCCAGATCTCTGTCACCTCAAAGGTGCTCCTACAGAAGGGGTTGTGTGTTGATGAGGAGGAAGGTGGTGATAGCGTGAGGCAGAGCCTCCATCCCTCACTCGTCTTAAAGCCGTGATCATGCTACATCACGTGGGACCAGGGACCCTGGAGATACAGATCAGATTCATCCAGAACTGAGGCTTGAGATGACCATGGACACATTCAGTCAAGCGCCCCATACCTAATGCCAGGGAGCCACCTTCCATCAATACCCAATGGTCATACTGCTGGGATACACATCAGTGAGCCAAAAACACCCTAAGAAAACACAGTCGCCGGAGCATTTCCCCAGCTCCAGCTTCTGGCCCATGGGCACAGTCATACTCAGTGCCTCCAACCCATCTCCTATGCGCCCTGCCAGGACCAGAACCGAAAGTCATGGAGGCAATCAAGAATATGCTCTCTCTGATGGTCCTGTAGCTCCAACAGCTGGTTGGTTGCAGACCAAAATAACTCACTCACTCAGAAAATTCTGGCAATTAAGTCTGGCAAAAGAGCAGGAGATGGATGTGACATGCACTAGGTGAAGAACAGCACCAGAGGCAGGTTTCTGGGAGGTTCCAGAAAGCGATGCACGACAATTACCTCCAGAGCTGTTTGCAGGGAATCAGGAGCTCTGGGCTCATTATTTCAATCTTGGCAGCTGTCAGTCACAGCCAGAATGCAGCTGCATCTTGCCCGAAAGCTTTCAGAAGCACTAGGAATCAAGGCCCACAATTAGCTCTTTGATGTTGAGTTCATGAGTTATGGGCATTCACCAAGTGGGAGGGCGCAAGCTTCTCCTGTATGACGTGTGTCCAGGGCATGAAGGATGTGCAGATAAATAGAAATACCCAGAGAGTCAGAGGTGAGAGAAACAGGTCCATAATATTAGTCCAACTGAGTTTACAGGAAACAAGTATGCAGTTTGATACTGTTTATATGGTGAATGCAAGACTCTTGAGCAGTAACAGAGAATGTAATTCTCATCCCCTTTAGGGTTTCTAAGATGAACTGAAAATGGAGGAGGAAAAAACACTAATAATGTGCTATCAGAAGGGTTGGGAAATCTGGCATAACCCCTCCCCGAAATTAAAAAGAAAATTCATTGTCTGGCAAGGTTCAGAAATTCATCCTGGGGCTTCCCTGGTGGTCCAAGGATTAAGAATCTGCCTGCCAATGCAGGAGACACGGGTTCGATCCCTGCTCCAGGAAGATCCCGCATGCCTTGGGGCACCCTAGAGTCCATGCTTCGCAACAAGAGAAACCACCACAAGGAGCAGCCTGAGCACTGCAATTCCGGAGTAGCCCCTGCTCACCTCAGCTAGAGAAAGCACACACACAGCAGCAAAGACCCAGTGCAGTCAAAAATAAATAATAAATAGAAAGAAAGAAACTCGGCCTGCCTGCAAGGTGATTTTTTTTTTTCCTCATTACATCATTTTCTGAACAAGTAAGCAAACAACCCAGACTGGAATTAGAGAAAGACGGCACCAGTCAAATGAGGCATTTGGATGTTTGGATGATAAGAAATGCTAAATAATCAAAATAGTAATTAAATAATAATCATTTCTTTCCCCTTGTGCTGAATAATCTGCAAAGCCTTCTCAAGTTCTCACTGTCACTGCGTCTTCGCAACAAAGCTGTGAGGCGGGCATTCTTAGTCTTCCTGGTTAGGATAAGGAAAAGGTTTCTCATTTCTCTAGGTAGCAGGTAACTCCTGAAATGTTTGTAATTCTAGTCTTTACAAAAAACAAGAACACAAAGTAAGGACAGGCCCCGGGAGTCAGGTGGTGCCTGGGTGGCACCTCCCTCAGCTTGCGGACTTGAAGAGTCAGGGTGTACTGAAGACCACTCTCCTCCTAGCTCTGAGCAGACAGCTATTTCATCAGATCTACTGGATCATAATGATGTCAGGGGAGGGAACCCATCAAAGCCGTGGGACACAGCAACTGAGACCTCAGACCCACGATTCGCCAGCTTCCCGGAAGGTCCCCCACAGCGTCCCGGAAAGTGTCTCAGATGACAGGTGTCCTGAGGGAGAGAAGCCAGGCTTCTGGCCAGTTCTAAGAAGATAGGTTGCTACAACACAGCTGGTGTTAACTGGGGATTTTTTTTGTCCTTAGGCATGCCCCTCCCAGTCGAGAATACTGCCACATCTCAACAGCAACACTGGGACTCCAAATAAGATCACTGCCCATTCATATGGAAGACGGCAGAGGCCCAACATATACCTAAGAAACAGAGGCTGGGAAATCAGGGTCAAGCCAGGCATCTTGACAGAAGTTCTGGCACAGTCCCCACTGGCTGAACCTTGGGGCCTCCCCAAGCAGTACACTTTCTAATGAGTCTTTCTTCCTTTAGAGTATTTGTGACCTTAGATGGAGATCTGCTGATGCAGCTTTATCATCGGCAGCAATGGATGTCCAGGCTCCACTGCCACACCAAAAACGTGGTGACTGACTTGCAAAGGCTATTTTTGCCTGAGACTTCCAGCCCCAAATATCTAATAATCCTCCACGCCCTTGGTCAGCCCAGCCCCTGTCAACACTGGGGAGGCATTCAGATTACCCTCAGCGGATCCTAAGAGGTGAAGTCTCCTGGTGGTCTCTTTAAGACAACTGAAGGCAACAGGCCACATGCCCAGGGTTGAAATTCAGATGTCTGCACTGGTGCAGGACTACCAGTGTTAAAATACTGAAATTTTTTTACATGTTAGTAAGTAGCTTCTGCCCCCAAACTCTTGCATGCCCACCACCATGACTCTGATCCCTCTCCTGTGACCCCAGACCTCCCCATGATTCGGCAACTCCTAAGCCACCACCTGGTGGGGCAGGGGGATGCCTCTCCAGGACCAAACTAGTGCCCGGGGTGTGCAGCTGAGAAAGGATGCGAACCCCACACCTACCTCACCTCCCACCCCCAACATGTGCCCCATCCACAGTGCTGCAGCTGGGTCACACTGGTGGAAAGGCTGGAGGCGACAACTTTGGTGAGAACCAGTTGGGACCACACTACCTACTGTTCTCCCCAGCTCTCCTCTTCAGCTAGAAATCCTAACTTCATTCCCATTGGGACTGAGCATTCTGGAAAAAGACCTATAACCCTACACAGATTGTCACCATACTTTGGAGTCTACATGTTACTCGCCCAGTCACGTCCAACTCTTTGCAACCCCGTGGACAGCAGCTTACCAGACTCCTCTGTCCATATTATTCTCCAGGCAAGAACACTGGAATGGGTTGCCATGCCCTGCTCCAGGGGATCTTCCCAACCCAGGGATCAAACCCAGGTCTCCTGCATTGCAGGAAAATTCTTCACCATCTGAGATACCAGGGAAGCCCTTGTTTTCGAGGAAAAGGTCAAAACAGAAGCAGCAGCTCCTGGCTCCACCTCTGCAATTAAATATCTGGTTGGTATCACCCACTAAACATTGCACACAGTCTCTGGTCCAAAAACCAGAAGCCGCTGCTCCCCCCACCGCTGTCCCAACAGAATTGCGAGGGCCCTCAACTCTCAATTAGCCTGGTGTTTTCCAACTGCAGACTGCAACCCATTCGCAGATCACAGAATCAAGAGTTCATGACTAGCATTTTTCAGCTGAAGCAGAAAATCACCTAGCAGCATAGAAAACAGAAAACACTGCATACAGAAAG
The DNA here is from genome assembly GCA_006410615.1 of Neotragus moschatus. NCBI lineage: Eukaryota > Metazoa > Chordata > Mammalia > Artiodactyla > Bovidae > Neotragus > Neotragus moschatus. The sequence continues at coordinate 197,460 of SJYA01003115.1, read as the reverse complement.
TGCTACTGCATGAAACTCTGAATTACATACCTAGACGGGTGTGTAGGCTTGCAAAAGAAAATGAATCTCTCATTGTGGGTCCCAAGGGATAAAACAGAGCTTGTAAGCCCCTGATCTAGCTAAGTCCACCCTAACAACGATGAAGAAGCTGAGACTGGAAAAGCAGCATGACCTGTGCCAGGAGCACGTAAGTGCCTTCCGGTCCATGCAGGCTGCAGGCTTCAGGTCTCTTTTAAGCAGGTCTGACTATGGACACAGGTGTCGGGTTTCCTGGATGCTAAGTAGCTGGCTCTTCAGCCATCAAGAGCGGCACTCAAGTGGTCTCTAGTGCGCTGTGACTTCCACCAGCAGACTAAACCTTAGCACCGGACCTTCTGACTCTGACCAGGATGCTCTGAGAGGAACACACTTCTTGGTCCACCAGGCCCGCAGCCAGGCTGGGGCTGGCAACGGTTTGGGCCCAGCCTCCACCTTGAGCCTCCTATGAACTTCCAAAGTGCCTAATGACACCAGCAAGCTGGGGGACAACTGGGCCCAGGGTCTTCCTCAAGTGGAGACTCCAGCAAACCAACCAGAGCTCTTTATCCAACCTCCCTGTCCCCACAGGGGCACCCCGCATCCACTGGGAAAATGAAGAGTGTGAGGCCTTTGGAAGTGCCTAAGGCAAGCGAAAGGCTCCTTCGGTTAACATCATCTCACTCAATACAGAATAAAGCTCCATGATAAAGGTGTGTACGTAGTGCTTCCCAGGTGGTGCAGTGGTAAAGAATCTGCCCGCCAATGTAGGAGGTAGAAGAGATGTGGATTCGGTCCCTGGGTTGGGAAGATGCCCTGGAGTGGGAAATGGCCACCCACTCCAGTGTTCTTGCCTGGAAAATTCCATGGGGCTGCAAAGAGTTGGAAATGACTCAATGACTGAGCACACGCAGACATAGAGACCACACACACACACACACACAGCTATCCCTTCTACAATGTTTACCCTATTTTAAGCATTTCATATCAGTTCAGTTGCTCAGCTGTGTCCAACTCTTAGCGATCCCATGGACTGCAGCATGCCAGGCTTCCCTGTCCATCACCACCAGCTCCTAGAGCTTGCTCAAACACCATCAAGTCAGTGATGCCATCTAACCATCTCATCCTCTGTCGTCCCCTTCTTTTCCTCCCTTCAATTCTTCCCAGCATCAGAGTCTTTTCCAATGAGTAAGTTCTTCACATCAGGTGGCCAAAGTATTGGAGTTTTCAACTTCAGTATCAGTCCTTCCAATGAATATTCAGGACTGATTTCCTTTAGGATGGACTGGTTGGATCTCCTTGCAGTTCAAGGGACTCCCAAGAGTCTTTTCCAACACCACAGTTCAAAAGCATCAGTTCTTTGGCACTCAGCTTG
>SJYA01003115.1:170559-193772 GCA_006410615.1 Neotragus moschatus | reverse complement strand
TCCTTTAGGATGGACTGGTTGGATCTCCTTGCAGTTCAAGGGACTCCCAAGAGTCTTTTCCAACACCACAGTTCAAAAGCATCAGTTCTTTGGCACTCAGCTTGCTTTATGGTTCAGCTCTCACATCCATACATGACTACTGGAAAAACCGTCGTTTTGACTAGATGGACCTTTGTCAGCAAAATAATGTCTCTGCTTTTTAATATGCTGTCTAGGTTGGTCATAGCTTTTCTTCCAAGGAGCAAGCGTCTTTTATGTTTATCCTATTTTAAGCATTTCATATATTAATATATTATTCAATCTTACCCTCAGCTCAATAAAGTAAGTACTATTATAATCTCCAGGCCTTCCCTGGTGGTTCAGTGGTAAAGAATCTACCTGCCAATGCAGGAAATGAGGGTGCCATCCCTGGGTCAGGAAGATCCCCTGGAGAAGGAAATGGCAAACCACTCCAGTATTCTTGCCTGGAAATTTTCATGGACAGAGGATCCCAAGGGGCTACAATCCATGGGGTCACAAAGAGTCAAGACATGACTGTGCAACTAAACAACAATTTAATCCCCATGTTGCAGGCAATGGATTGAGGTAAGAAAGGCTTTGTGACTTGCTCCCTCCATCAAGTGGTCAGGGGCCTGGACTGAAGATCCTCTGCAGTGTCAAGCCAGATGATAGCATCTGGGGAGGTCCAGACGCTATCAGGGAAGGAGCCAGAGGGAGGAAGGCACTCACAGAGCTGAAGGAAATGGCTATTTTAACCAGCAGGGGCATTTTTAAAAATGCTGTCGCACTTCCCTGGGGGTCCAGTGGTTAAGACTCTGCACTTCCAATGTAGGGGGCCCAGGTTCAATTCCTAGCCAGACAACTAAGATCCCACATGCTGTACAGTGCAGACAAAAATAAAAATAATAATAAATGTTATCATTTTTGACCATTACAAACAGCCCAGGTAAGAAAGAGCTAATGTTCTTACTTGAACCTCTGAATTGGGGCTTGTTAATTACAGGGTTGGAGATCTGGAAAGGACCCTAGGATACATGTGATTCAGCACGCTCATTTTACTGATGAGGAAACCAAAGCTGCTATGTGAATCATCACACTCAAGGTCACACAGCCAGTAAGTGACAGAAATGAAATGAAAACCTACGGGGCCCGGATTGGGGTTTTGAGGGTGTGTCCATTGTCCCTGCAAAATTAATATGTGTTGATGTGGATGTCTACAGCCTGGTCCATAGCTGATAATGCCACATCCTAACAATCCTAGGATCCTAAAAGAGGTCAACTGCCCAAATTTCCACCAGAGACCTGGCCAGCCTCCCGAGTATTCAGATTTCTAATTAAGCACCTGAATTTTGTGTGACTGATTTCAGCACCCACTGAAGGCGGCTTCTAAATTTAGAATTAGCATCGGAGGCAGTCTGTTGCACAAAAGTATACTTCCTCAGGAAGATGTTGTCAGAAACAGTAAAATCGAAATACATAAAACAGTTTCTTCATACCTTAATAATATTGAGCTGCAAAAATAGTCTCTTAAATAAAACTCTAACCATAATACCCTTCAAAATTAACTACAGTGTCAAGGACTACACAGAATTTTTTTAAATGAAAATTTAGAAAATTCTTATTTTCTCATTTGTCAACACAATTTTCTAAACCTGGCAGTTATTTCTAGACACCTGTCATTACCCCGTCTAGAGATTTAGCAATTAATCTTTGGGGTACTAATCTGCACTTTATGTGACAAAAATCACCTTTGAAGAAGCTGAAGCTTCGATTAATTTTAATCACCTCCTCTTTTGCCTATTCTAATTAGTTGCTGATATTCAATCACACACGTCTCTCCTACACTCTGCATATTCAGTTGGACCTGGAGGAGGGAGAGGGGCTTTCACGGAGGACAGCTTAACCAAGGAAACACTGCGAAGCAATAAACGTAGTGGGCCTCACAACTGACGTTTCCATGCAACCTTCCATCAAAACGCCTTATCGTCCATTGCCAGAACACATGGAAAAAAAATTACTCTTATGCCCTGAAATTTTCCATTCTTGATCTCAGCCCAAAGGTGACTTTTTTATTTTTAAACTTGAGCAAAAAAAAAAAAAGTTCAACTATTTTTGATTCATGCCTGGGCTAAAGAAACGCACTTCATTCTTGTTAAAGCAAGGTAAGATTTTTTTTTTTTTTAACACATAGGTACCTTAAACAGCTAAGCTTCAAAAGCCCAAGCATTCCAACCAGCTAGTGTTCACAGCAACAGCACCTTCACTATAATTGCAAAACCAACAATCAATTGCCAGGGTGAAAGGGAGCTGGGTTTCCAGTTTCTATATACCTTGGCTTCAGCTCCACTAAATACTTTAAAGAACCACATGGAATTCTGAAATTTTTCAGCTGAGTGGTGGGGCCTGAAGGTTTTTTTCCCCTCTTGTCTCTGGGTGCTAAGGAAACTCAAGAGCTCATCCAACTCCAGGGAGAGGTGGCAGGTCTCCTGACTGCCTCTGTCCCCAGGCCTTGCTCACCTGCTCTCTGCTCATCCATCCTATCCAAGTTCAGCCCCCTTCCTCACCAGCCCTCTATTCCTTCTAGTCTAGCTCCATCAGCTATTCCTGGTCTCCATGGAGGACAAGAAGGAGTGCTTGGATGACAAGAATTAGGAGAACAGTGCACCTTTATCCTAACCAGCCTGGGTTATCCCATGTACCTCTCTGCTCCTTAATGGATGCTTTGGGTTTTGGGTGCAAGAGTTTCCTCTCCACTCTCTCATCCTCCTCTAACACGCCTGACACACCCTGCAGGCCCAGGGGAGTGTCCACAGCGAAGGGAGCGCGTCCATCCATCCTCCTGTGGGGCTGTGCAGCACACATGTGGTAAGACACACATAGCAGGCCCCAGCCCTGGGTCTGCCACTTATAAACTATGCGCCTCTCTGCAGACTGGGGCTGGTCAAGGCTGCCCTGCCTGTCCCCGACCATTGCTATGAGAATCAGGAGAATCTCAAATACGAGCATGCTTTATAATCAGACCCCAATATAAATACATATTCCTATTAATAGGCACATGGTGCAGTAGTGTGGTATGTTCCTTTAGGATAAAGTCCAAGAGATACTGGCAATAAAAGAAAGGCAATTTTTCAGGGCAGAAAACAAGGCGCTGAAAGAGAAGAACAGAGGCTAGGATCTGTGCAACTCCAGGACAGAGTGAATTCTCAGTTATGGCGCAATCAGTGAGGGCTTCCTGGACGAGGAGGCTTTATACACAGCTTGGAGTAGCTTTCACCACACTGATCAAAGGTGCTTCCCTACATGCCCCTACCCTAGACCAAGAGCTCTTCAAGGTCAGGGGACCTGTTTTGTATGTCTCTGTCTCTCCCTAGCCTCTTCCTGCACCATGAGTGCTGAGTGAATGAAAAATGAAAGGAACCCTGAATGAACAAGGAACCTGGACACCTAGGGGAGGAGGAGGGAACCCCAGTTAAGAACAGATGTGTCTTGAGGGCTTGTTCAGGGCACTCTGTGGCCCAGGCCAGGTAGAGTGGGGTTTGGCAGGGGCGGGTTGTAAGGGGTGAGACAGACGAGGAAGGTGAGGTTGGAAAGGCAAATCAGGGTCTGAGGGCAAAGGGCTTGACTTTGAGGCAGAGGAGCTCAGGCTTCTGCGCCCAGATGGGAGGGAAGGGAGCTCAGAGTGACATCATGAAATCAGCATTCAGGAGATTAATCTGGCAGCTGCGCGCAGGGCGGCCTGGAGAAGGCAGTGAAGTAAACGGAGCGGAGCAGCCAGGAGGCAACTGCAATAACTCAGGCAGGTGCTGAGAGGGGCCAGGGTGCCACCGCCTCCCCTGCCCAGTCACGCTTCTGGCAGCACGGGCTCTACGACAGTGGGAGCACCGTCGCAGGCCACACTCGGGGACTGTCCTCGCTGGGCTGGACCTCAGATGTCCTCGAGTCCCCCGCCTAACACCGGCTTCCTGCAAGTGGTCACCTTCCCCCTCCTGAATCCCTGCAGCGCTGAGCCAGTCCATTTTCAGATGACAGCTCCCATAGTACTCGCTCCCTGAAAGGAGATAAACCGTGAGGAGGCAGGGAGGCAGAGACAGACCTTTCTCTGCGGAGCACATTTCTCCCAAAGTGGCGTCTTCTCAGCAACTGAAGGTCACAGGTTCATGTGACAGCTAGGACTGCGATAAAAAGGGGGAGAGAGAAAAGCATGCCAGAAAATGCTGGTGAGTTCAACATATATTAGAACCATGCCGAGGAGTATGGGGTTGGCCCAAAAGTTCGCTCAGGGTTTTGCACCATCTTACAGAAACCTGAACAAACTTTTGGGCCAACCCAGTAAATCCTGCTGGTTAAGACTTGGGGGAGGGCAGCTCTGATGTCATACTACCTGGATTCCATTCAGCCCCGATCACTTACCAGCCTGTGACCTCAGGCCACTGGACTCTTTGGGAGTCAATTACCCCCATCTATGTGTGTGTGTTCTCAGTCGCTCAGTCCTGTTCCACTCTTTGCTGCCCCATGAACTGTAGCCCACCAGGCTCCTCTGCCCATGGGATTTTCTAGGCAAGAATACTGGAGAGGGTTGCCATGTTCTCCTCCAGGGGCTCTTCCTGACCCCCATCTCCTGCACTGGCAGGTGGAATCTTTACCACTCTGCCACCTGGGAAGCCTAGCAAGGAACTAGGGTACACCAGGAACGACAGATTCAGGGACCCTGCCTCAGACTCTGGGGAGGTGGCCCTAGAGACTAAGTGTTTAACTTGCTCTCAAAGAGATTCCAAGGCATACTAACACTTGAGAAGGCCATGTGTGAGGCTTCAGTGGATTCTATTCACATTATTTGGCAGAGCAATTAAAGCGATGTTAACGATCACTCCCACCCAACTGAACAGTGGCAAGAATGAGACGAGGTGATAGGGACAGGACTCAGCACTAGGCCTGATGGATAGGTGCCCAGTAACCCATAATCATTAGAGTACCGTGCTGGAGGTTGTCTGCTGAAGCATAAACTCTAACACCCGAGGCTTATGAGCAAGTCCCGTGCACTGCAGCTGCTCTGCAGATGTGGAGGTGTGAGCTCCTCATGCCCACTGGAATCCCAAGATGAAATGTGCCTCCCCACAGCTCTGATTCTCTCATCAGGGGACACACAGACCCAGTCGATGGCTCTTCCCCATTCCAGACCTTCAGATACCGCCAGGCAGATGCTGCCTCTCCCCAAAACAGTCTGTCCTCCAAATCTCTGCGTTTCTCTCTTGCTTCGTTTCTCTTACATTCACCCTCTGCACCAAGATGATGAGGCAGCAGAGACGGGAAAAGAAGAAGAAAGTACTGTTTAAATGGAATAGCAAAAGGGGGTCTTGAAGAGTATTGCCCAAACGGACCCCATGGGTTCTAAAGGTCTGTTTAAATGGAATCCCACTAACAGAAAGCTGCAGTCCTCTGGGGAATGTCCCTGAATACCACCCCCAGGAGCCCTGCCCCAGGGAAGACGGGGGCGTCATGGCCCCCTGGCGTCCAGGGCAGCCACCTGAAAAATCCCGCAGTAGAGACAATTCTCGCCATGCACGAATGCTGTGGGAAGCCTTTGAAAATAAAGTTCCCAGTTACTGCTGGCATTTCCTGCGTGCCCTGCTGCTGGCTGCAGCTGTCCCACGGAAGGCAGGTGACATCATCCGCAGGCCTGACCGTGCTGAGTTCCAAGGCCGGGCTGGGCCCGTGTCACTGCAGAGGGGGGACCTGCCATTTCCTCCCTCAGGCCGGCACTGCTCAGGTCCACAGCCGCTCCTCCTGGGTAGAATTCCACTGTCACTATTTGGACTCACACCAGAAGAGGTCCAGAAGTTTTCCCAAAGTCCAGGACAACCCCATTTGACAGTTCCTAAAATCTTACTCTGTGCCAAGACTGTTCTGGGTTCAGGCAAGCCCAGACAAAACCCACCCCCCAAATCCTCACTGTACTCATTTCCCAGAACAGAAAAACAACAACAAAAAAGTCTTGCATTTCTCTGCCAAAGAGAAAGGGAAGAGGAAGGAGATTAAAAGAAAAGAGAAAAAAGGAGAAGGAAAAGAATGCACGCAAAGAAAGTGACAAGAGGAGGGAGAGGGGGACAGGCAGGAAGATGGGCCACTCCTGCCGGGTGCCCCCCATCCCCACCTGCCTCCCACAGTCCAAGGTGCGGGCCCTGGGACAGTCCTGGCAGGCCTCCTGCCGGGAGAGCTGACCGAGAGGACGGGAAACAGGATGCTTGCAGGGTGCTATAACAGACTGAGCCTGAGCCCTGAAGTAGAGTTCAAGTTCAATGCAAAATGCAGATTTCCCAAGGGCTGGGATTAAGTTAATTGGGGATAGGATTTGCAGGCTGTATCTGACCAAAATCCATATCTGTCAGCATGTTAACCACACTAAGGCCCTTCGCAAAGTCAGAACCGTGCCATCCACCACCACCCTGGGATGGGAGGCCTAGCCAGGGCCTCGCTACCTGGAACTGACCCCCTCTGCTTGGCAGTCTGATTCTCAGTCATCCCAGCCCCCTGCTTATACAGCCCCTAGCTTCCAGATGAATGTGTAGCTCCTGAACGCATACAAGTCCCTGGGGGAAACTCTCAGTGATCATGACACAGTCCCTCCATTCATCTGAGGAGATAATTTAATTACACAGGAAACTGCAGGACCCTTCTCCAGGGAGAAGGAGGTGGGAAAGAGACGCAGTCCAGAATCAGAGGAGGAAAGGGAATCAAGACTCTTGCACAAACTGTCTAGTTGAACCCTCAGAGCAAAACTGTGGGGTCAGATTACACAAGAGGAAACCGAGAATCTGAGAGGTTAAGAAGTACCCCAAATGTCACACAGTCGTGAAATGAAAGCTTGCCTGGGTTCCAGGTCTGTTTTCTTTCTAACGCAGCGTGATGCACTCAATGGCACACGTGTGCATGCAAAATCGCCTCAGTCGTGTCCGACTCTGCGGCCTATGGACGGCAGCCCACCGTGCTCCTCTGTCCGTGGGATTCTCCAGGCAAGGACACTGGAGTGGGTTGCCATACGCTCTTCCAGGGGCTCTTCCTGACTCAGGGCTCGAACCCAAGAGCCCTGCATCTCCAGCATTGCAGGTAGATTCTTTACTGCTACTAGGGGAGCCACCCGGGAAGCCCCCATTCAATGGTACAAAATTGTGCAAATTAACTTTTTTAATGTTGTTCTTGTTGCAGCCTTATTCAGAATTACTATCTTGATGATTCTAATACGAAGAACCAGTGATAGCACATACCTAGTGCTGAAGACGGTATATGCAATTTCAGTTATTATAGTTTTCATTTCTGGATGTCCTATTTGTTTTTCCTTCAAATATCTGTAGATCTTTAAAATTAGTATAGTGTTTCCTGCTCATTTTTTTCAATGACTTGTTTTACTTTATTAACATTTAAAGACATTATATATCCCATTGGTCTTGTATCTTAAACCCTTGGGGGTCTGATTCTTTTGCTTGCTATTTCTGCTGACTTTCATTTATGAGGACTTGCTTCTTCATCTGTAACTGAGGGTAAAAACTTGTGTTGGAATGGCTGGGTTTTATCTACAGACTCTTTCAGAGCTTGAACTATGAGTACAGCCCTCCAAAGATGACTCTCATTTGACTTTGACAGACACAATGTGACGCTACCAACCTCAAATTATATCAGATTAATTTCACAGCTTGGGGTTTCTTGGGACACACAGGTAGTACAAATTCAAAGCTGAACTGTCACCATAGATCTGTGTTCATCCAAATTTTCACTGGAGACACTGTTTCATTCTCCTACCCACCACCAAGCCAAAGTCAAAACAGGTTAAGTTCCTGTGTCTGTTTCCTTGGCTCTCTCTTGGCAGGTGTCTGCTAACTATCTGTTCCTTGAGGATGGAGCGCCCCTGGAGGGGCTGGTTTTATGCAGAAATCTCATTTCCAACATCCCACCCAGCAAGCGCCTAAAGTTTGTCTCCTGGGCCTTAGGAAAAGCCACACTTTGAATCCTGGCTTAAAGTCTGACACACCCTCAGCCTGATTTCTTTTAGACATCTCCAAGTATTTCTCAGAGCTTGCATCTGTGCCATTTTCTGCAGCTAAATGAACACTGCGTACGCCTTCCTCTAGTCTCAGGAGCCCAGAGTTCCCAGGGCCCTTGAAGGTATAAGCTTTAAAAACTTTGAAGTTCTGAAGGCTTTACTGGGAAAGAGAAAAAGCTGCAGCAGCAGAGAGGTTTAATGACCTGCAAGACTAATAATCAGAAAGGAAGCTGCACACCAGCGCACAGTCAGCAGTTTCAAGGAAGCGGGCAGCTGAATATTTTAAAGAAGGAAGAACAAAGAGGAAGGGAACAGTAAAACAGAGCAAAGGAGGTATGAGAAGAGTCTACAATGAATGTAGAGATATTCCTCTCACTCTTGTTTTATTTAGCTTCGTTATTCCTCATCTGTGGCTCAGCAAAATAAAGTGACACATTTTCAGCCTACACACACACATACACACGATATGGGCCTTTGTTACAGTTGGAAATGAGTGCATGGTGAGAGACTACAATTCAGTTATCTAAGAAACCACACCAAACACCTTGCTTACACCTCAGGACCACTCTAGTTTCCCAAACGCTTTCATAGCCGTCAGTCACGTCTCCCCCACAAAACCCTCTGAGCTTAATTTTGTAGCTGTTAACAGACAACTTTCTGATAACTGGTCCTCTGCACTCTCTGCCACCTGGCACTCCTTCCCCTTAATAAACATTCACTGATTAATCAGTAACACAGTAATACACACACATGCACTCACACACACGTCAAATACATCTACAGGTCCACAAGGCCTTATCCAAAAACCTGGGGGCCAGATGTGTTTTAGAATTTGATTTCAGATTTTAGAAAATTCATTGCGTTCCTGTGGGGTTTGGACCACATGACCCAGCCACATGCACTCCTATTTCTTCAGGGAGGCTACCCACTCTTCACACTGAACTGGATGAACAAAGATCATTACTAGTCCCACATTAGTTCAGGGCAAGTTTGCCTCCAGATTATGTGAAAAACTTTCACTTTTCAGAGCTTTGGGAATTTTGGAATTGTGAACCAGGGGCTATGAACCCAGATAAATGAGTTCTTTCTCAAAATGCCTACCCTGGAATCCACCATCCCTGAGACTAGGCCTCAGAATCCACACTCTGGTTCTCAGAAGGTGCAGAAAAGATCAGCCACCTGGAGAGGTACCAAGTACTTGGATGCGTGTTGGCCAGAGAGAGCCTGGCAATTAGACTCATTTTTCAGGGAGGCTGCTGCTTCCCAGTCCTTGACTGGATTTCCTCCACTCAGGCTAGGGATGCAGCGAAACGAATCTAATCCAACAAGCACAGCACAGGGGAAAGCATGGCCATCGAGCAAACTACAAGTGGTTCTGCATTCTGAGATGATGTGGGTTCTGTAGTGCAGTGCAGCTCAGAAAACTCAAGCTTTCAGTAATACTGTGTAAGAACTTGTCTAAAATCACAGCAGCAATGTCCACCTAGGTGAACCACAGTGACTCCATTTTGACCTTCAAATGCATCCCCCTCAATGGACAAAGCAGATGTACCGCGCATGTCTGACAGGCCACAAAATAGGCCACTCTGGTCAGTAAAGTTTAAGTTAAACCATGTATAAGCCAGAATGCCTTTCCTACACCTTCGCACGTGAAGATTTTCCCGTCAATCTCCCTTTTGATTGCAAGTCTTTCGATAGACCAAAGTATATATCCCTCCAAGCCGGGATGAATGCTGCGTGCTTGCCCTGGGGCCAGAGCATCATGCTCCTTGGCGCTTTGCCGTTGCTATTTACTGGCTACCTCGTCTCCAGCTCTTTCATGACTCCACGAACTGTAGCCCATCAAACTTCTCTGTCCAGGAGATTTTTCAGCAAGAACACTGGAGTAGGTTGCCATTTCCTCCTCCAGGGGATCTTCCCAACCCAGGGATCAAATCTGTGTCTACTGCTTGGCAGGTGGATTCTCTCCCACAGAGCCACCTGTGCTAGACCCCTTTTATATCTGCCTAGTTATTCATACTGAGGGGGAACCCATCAGACATTGCAAACAAGCTCAGAGGTATGTTGATGGGAAAACATTTTAAAGACTATACATTTTATCAGTCATACCAAATGGTGAACACTGTACGTGTGTTTTGAGCAGCAGACTCAAAGCAAGCCGTGACATGTGTCTTGAGCAGCTATACTCTGTGACAACTTCACTAAAGAATTCTCTCTTCATCCTGAACATCAGGGCAAAAATATGGCCAACACAGTAACTGTCACAAATATAGACCTCAATCAGCAGAACTAGAATTTAATATTCATTGAAACAGAATCTTTTTCTCTCTAAAGTTACCCGCATCTCCACCAAACAGAGCCAAATTAAGACTAATTTATTTGTAAAACAAATCTGGTCAGTTGACCACATAGCTTGCTCCAAACTGCCTGCGGTGAAATTCCTCAGAAGCTATCTCAGACTGAATTCCCAAAAGGCCTCTCAAAGTCAGGAAAGTCATGCCCAAAGCCTGACATGGTGGATCTCTCTCTTTGAGAGGTCCCCAAAATATTAAAATTCCTGCACATGCCAAGAGACAGTCTTTCCCATGCACCCGGGAAGGCTGCTCAGAACTCAAGTGGCTCCAACTTCTGGAGGGAATAGGAAAAAAGAAAAGAAAAATGTTTAAATTCTACCCACAGGTTTGGTGTACCCAATCAATGTTAGTCTTAACTAATTTGAGGGGAAGAGCTTCCCTATATANTTCTTGCCTGGAAAATTCCATGGACAGAGGAACCTGGCAGGCTGCAATCCATAGGGTCACACAGAGTCAGACATGACTGAGCGCGTAACACACACACATGTATCTTTTTCTGATTCTTTCCCCATGTAGTCCTTACAGAGTCCTGAGTAGAGTTCCCTGTGCTGTGCGTAGGTCCCTGTTGGTTGTCTATTTTGTATGTGGTTGTGTGTCTGTTGTTAATCCCATCTTCCTAATTTATCCCTCCCCTCTCCCTTTCCCCTTTGGTACCCATAAGTTACGGAAGTGACGTCTGCACACTCATGTTTACGAAATCATCACTGGTAAGAGGCAACATGTGGAAGCAACCAGGCCACATTTGCTAATATCCACTTTTTGGGGGGCGTTGTTTGTTTTTCAATTCTCTATGCCTTGCACTGTGTGCAAGCATGGGCTGCACTCAGTAAATGATTCCTGATCTAATGAATGAATGACAGTAACTTTTCTCCACTGAAAAAAATAAATAGAAGGAATTTTCTATTTCTGAAAAGCCAAGTCTCATTCACAAATGACATCATGTTGCAAGGACCTGCTTTATGGGATAAGATGATTAACTTTCTTCCGCTTTTATTTGTCATGCTTTATCATCCTTTACCAAGGACCTGACTTGGTGACAACTGGTTGATTTCTTCAGGTACTTAGCTTGGTTACAAAAACCCAGAGGGTAGATCTTTGGTACTTTGCCTGCGTGTGTACCAAGTCACTTCAGTCGTGTCTGACTCTTTCTGACCCTATGGACTACAGCCTGCCAGGCACCTCTGTTCCTGGGATTCTCCAGGCAAGAACACTGGAGTGGGTTGCCATGCCCTCCTCCAGGGGATCTTCCTGACCCAGGGACCAACCCACATCTCTTGCACTGGCAGGTGGGTTCTCTGCTACTAGTACCACCTGGGAAGCCCTTTGGTACCGTACCAGTCAGCAACTCAAGATCAGAGAATTGCTGTCAGGCTACAGGCTGGTTCTTTTGTAGTCCCTGAATGCCTTGGGCCAGGTTTAGTCCCCACTAACCACTGTGTCTTCCCCCAACAACAAGCACCAATACATGAAAGGAACATTCATCTGTGAACAATTCTTATTTGCTCTCCAGTCATAGAATGTGGTAACTTGAGTTGCACAATAAATGTTTGCAACAATGGAAGTGCTCCCTGGAGTCCATGCTATGGGTCTTTCAGTTCCAGACTTTATCTCTGAAAGAGACACCAAAAAGTGAGTCGGGAGAGGGTTTGGCCATCTACTATCACTTCACAGGTTGGAGGTTTAACCTCACCCTTCAGACCCTGAGAAACTGCCCAGAAAAGCCAGCACTCCCAGGTCCTCCAGGCACACCACTGGCTTCCATCTACCTCCCCAGCATCATATCCAGCTCCCTACGTGCAGCCCACACTCCTGCCGAAGAGGAACTGGCATTCTTCATTTCCTACACTGCCCAGTTACTTACCCACTCCAGCCCTTTGCATTCTTCTCTCACCCAGAAACATCCTCCCTAACCTTCTCTCAGCTGTCCCTCTAAACCCATGAGGGGTTTCTCCTTAAAATCTCCATAGAGCATCTCTGGTACTCAGCCTACATTTACCAAGCTCAGGTCACTGGACAGTGTGCTGGATAATGGCAGGACCAAAAGGAGTAAACCACATCCCTGCTCTCAAGCCGCTCACACTCTGGCGAGGGAGGTGAGCAGACAGGTGAAACACTGGATCCTGGGAGAGAAGCGGCAGCCCGTGGGGCCGCGGCCCAGACCACAGGCTCCGTGTCGGCCTAGCACTTGTGAGCCCTGGCATTGTGACATACCACCTGCGTGAACCTAAGCAGCTCACTTCACTGCAAGCATCTCGGTTTCCTCTTCTATAATTTGAGAACAAAGATGATTCTTACTTCAATGGGCAGCTGTCATGATCAAATAAATTAACACAATTAAAGACAACATTTATTATTCTCAATAACGTCTGTAAGGAGTGAAGATAAGCACAGGGAATATTACTTGGTTTTGTACCAAGCTCTTATCTCATTCTTCTCACTCGAATGGAGCTCTAGTCACGTAACAGTCTCTCCAAATATATTCATTAACCTGCCTCCAACATGCTCTGCGTGGGAACACCTTTCTCTCTTCCTTTTACCTCTCTCATCTCTGTTTGCTTATAAAATACACATTCTTCGATGATGGGCTCAGATGCAAGCTCTGTAAGTCGGCTTATGCGCTTCGCTTTGTGAGTCCCCGGATGACCAGCTTTCCCGCCCTGTTTTCAGAGATCTTCGGCATCCAAGAACACAGGTCTTCACCACCTTTAGTTACACCCTTCTGCGCAGGTGCGCTACATGTCCCTTGAGGACAAAGACTGAGTTCACTCATGCTTGGTTCTTCAGCACCAAGACCCAGGGGTCGAATGATTACAGCAGGGCTACTTCTGCTGGGGAATACACCAACATTCCTTTCTGAAACCTCCTTCTCAAAGTACATGAGCCCGACCGGCCTTCTGGAACCTCATTTTTATAAGAACTAGAAGCAAATTTGACCAAGCACACTTTCGATCACCATGAAATTGAATGCCCAGATCAAACAGTCTGTTTGTCAACACACATCTTCTATCTCCGCTATATAATAAGTGCCTCAATTTTCATGCAACACTTTTTTGAAATCAGTATGTAACGCTCTCCACTTGTAAATCTAAAATCAGTCAGTTCAGAACACGAGAGAGATTGCATGCCAGACTGTCTTCACTGAAACCCTGGGCCACGTGGTCACTCCACTGAGCTATTCCCACCCGTGCTCCTGGTTGTAAGGATGACAGAGGAAAACTGATTCGAGCAATCAGATACAGGTTGGAGTCTCGTGTTTGACAGCCTCACCTTGTGCTCCATGTGAAACGTGTCCTGGATCCTACTTGAACTCCCCTTCCCGCCACACACACACTGCTATGTTCATTGGAGCATAGCCAAAACCCCCAGTTTCTAGCAGGCAATAATCTGTGTTCCATTTCATGAACAAACAGGGATGCAGTAATAAATGATTTGAGCCCTCATCAGTAAATAGTAAACATTACTCTTTATTTAAAAGCTAATAATCCATTCAATTTTTAATGTTTATTTGGCTGCATCAGGTCTGCGGCATGTGGGACTCTTTAGTTGTGGCACGTAGGCTTAGCTTCTCTGCAGTGGGTGGCATCTTAGTTCCCCAACCAGGAATCGAACCCCCATCCCCGGCGCTGCAAGGCAGATTCTTCGCTGGACCACCCGCGAAGTCCCCCCATTCAAAACTTTTTTTAATGAAGCAATAAGCCTTAATATAATACGTTGGAATAATTAAGCCTAGTGTTAATGAAGTGAAATCATGAGTGAGGGGAGAAATCAGTTCTAAAACCTACATTTTTCCCCCACATAAACACACTGATAAGGAAACAACAGGAGAAAAAAGTTTTTATCCACATGTCATCAGAGCACTGATTTGTCAAAGGCAAGGTTCCTACATATGCTTAAATGGCCGTAAATATTTAAAGATGTGTAGAGAATTCTCCTAAAACGGGCCTCACTGTTGACTCCTAGTTCTGTTTTTATTTAATTGTTTTTGTTGCTTTTTCTCTTTCCATTACAGACTGAGAATTGCCTATTTCAGTTAGAGAGAGCCCTAGCCAGGACTCAGGTTTATAACCCTGATGGATGGTCTATAAAGCACTTCTCAGAGTATGACAACACGTTCTGAATGTTCTAAATAACCCCACACAATGATTCTAAGCAAAGCACTGTTTGTAATTATTTGTCTGAAATATCACCTTGCTGCCACATCACTGAAAAGAAGACTCAAACACCACATCTGCCTGGAGACCCAGCACCGAGGCTGAGCTGTCACACCCGGTGGAAGGCAAAAAACCCCCTTCTGAGGCCACTGAGGACAGGCTCGGGTAAACAGGCAGGAGAACTCGCCGGGCGGAGATGAAACATTTGCACTTCTCTCTGAGCATTTTAAACAGGAACGAAAAACTCATTCTACAAGCTAAACCCTTTTCTACATCCTTCAGTGTCTAAACAAACTTTTCCCTGGCAGCATGCACTTCTATGGCTTTGCATTATTGGGATAAGTCAAACGGGGAGGGAAAAAAGGAGCTTCTGCACTTTTAGGAAGATAAAAGTAAAGAGGACAGAGCTAGGGAGACACACAGGATCCTGCCTGATGAGCGCTCTCAGGGGCTGAGTTTCTGTGTCTGTGCTGCTAAGCATGCAGGGCTCTAAGGCCATCCTTCACAGAATTGGTAGAAGGTATACATCAGGCCGGCTTGCAGGGATAATCCCCTGCTTTATGGAGCCTGTTTTGCTTTCCCAAGCACTCTCCTATCTTGTATCGATCAACAAGCAAACATTTGCAGTGTCTCCCAGATGCAGGGCCTGCTGTGGGAGGTAATCTCACCAACAAATCACCTCCCAGCCCTAATCTTCATACAAATATGCTACTCTGAAAAAAAAACAACAACAAAAGACCCAGCTCTGCCATCAAGATGATTCCAGTTTATCTGAGGATAAAACAGAGAGTCCCAGAAAAAGACAAATACTGCTGCGAAGCACTCTATTTTAACTTAGCGTTCCTCAAACTTGGGTCGCCATCATAACCACACTAGGAGATTGTTAATGACAAAGAAGCCTGGATTCTCCCCCTTGGAAGATTCACTTGTATGGGTCTGGGGGGCCTGGGCTTCCATTTGTTTTATTTTCTTTTTTTTAACAAGCATCCACAAGGATTAAAAAATGGCAACAAAGAACACTACACTGGGTGGGTAAACAATAGTTACTCATGCTGGTTAAGGTCAGATGATTCCAGCAGGGTTAGCGTAAAGGGGATCTGCAAGACCAGAGAGCAAAGAAGCAGAAATGGGAGCGGGGAGGGTCTCAGGGAAAGATACAGTAAATATGCAGAAAATTCTGAATGCAGGAGGTAGCACTGAAGAAGCAACAGATCAAGGCAGACAGGTAGGTCAAGGTCGCAACCAGAAGGATCAGGAATGCCTACTCTATAACATAGAGGACTCTGTTCAACATTCTGTAATAACTTGAGTGGGAAAAGAACTTGAAACAAGAACAGATACATGTATAAGTATAACTGAATCACTCTGCTGTACACCTGAAACCAAATCACATTATTAATCAACTATAATATAAAATAAAATTTTTTAAGAAAAAAGCCCAAGGGTTATGAATGAAAGGCCCAGTGAGTATTTTCATCTATAAGCGAAAAAAAAAAAGTCACTGAGAGGGCAGTACCAGGGGAGCAAGGGTTTCAGAAAGAGAAATCCAGTGCTGAGCTAGGTTAGAATCGTCCAGAAGATCAGAAGCTAGGCCAACAGTTCCGGTAAGATTTCTAGTATCCTGCTCTAACCTCACCATAAATCAACGAACTCAGTCTTCTATCGAGAGAAAACTGGGGCACAAAGTGGTCCAACAGCCCTGCACGCTCAACCAGGTGACCAAGTGACCCACTGCCTTTCAACCCAGATTTACTGAGCACTTCCTATAAGAGAACAGAAGGTGCAAAGGTGAATGGAACTCCGTTCCTGCCATCCAGAAGCTCACTCTCTGGTGCCAGGGCTGGCAAACTTTCTCTACAAAGGGCCAGAGAGTCAAAACGTTGCATTGTGTAGGCTATTGGGTCTCTGGAGCAACCACTCACCTCTGCCACTGCAGTGCAAAAGCAGCCGCGGCCAGTACATAAACAAACGGGCACAAATGTGTTTCAATAAAACTTTATTTACAAAAACAGGCCGTGGGCCAGATTGGATCTGCAGGCTGTAATTTGCTGATCCCTGATCCCATACACAAATACTTACAAGAGAGGTCTGCTATAAAGCAACTCAGAAGAAAGTTGAGAGCCATTTGGTGACTGCCCAGGGATAGCTGAGGAGGTGACATCTCAGGAAAGACACCCGTTCAAGGTCTTGGTTAAGATGACAAGGATGAACCAGAAACACCCTCTTGTCTCATCTATGGTTCTGCTTGTATAACATGCTGCCTTCCTGCCCAGGGTGTTCCAACAGCACAAGCAATACTGCCTCTCCAAGCTTGCTGATGCCCGCCCCCACCCTTCTTACCTCTAACATCAATTTCTGAATGTCCTTTAAAGGTACTGAAAGTCCTGAATAATTCTGGAAGCTTAAACACTCACACACACATATGTAAACATTCCTACCATCACTGTGTCATATATCCAAACATAATTTAATTATTTATCTCCCTAAAGGCTTTCTTCCTCGTTCAGAATTTCCCTTTCCAAAAAGACCCCATCTGCTTCCACAGCAGATACTCTAGAGAGATGGAAACATTCCACCTGACCAAGGGCCAGCCTCAAGAAAAACATGGAGTCAGGAGGAAAGCAAGGGTGGCCACACACCTCATCTGCCCCCGCTGAGCTGGTGCCAGACGGGAAAACAGAAATAGAGCCACGGAGCCCAACAGCAACACCTCCAAGGTTGCCAGCAGGCAGCAGGCACAGCCCAGGCAAATAAACACATCCAGAAAGCCTGTGCACCACGGGCTGAGTCCAGGCCTCAGAGTGACTCGATCCAAGCCAGCCAAGGTCAACTCTTGTCAAAGGCTGAGTCAGACTCCTCTTCTAGGGGCTCAGACTCCCCTGGCTGAGATTGTTCACGGAACCAAGAAGGCCAGACAAGGCCACAGTGAGGTCAGAGGTCAACGGGATGGGGCAAAGGCAGACAAAAGGCACCCACAGTGTGCATGTGATGGCTGTGTGTGGCTGGATCCCCACCAGGGTAAATCTCACCCCAATCCAGCCTGACCTCCTCCATGAAGCCTTTCCAGTTTCTGCTCATTGGCAGTTGCCTCTTTCTCCTCTGAACATCTAGAGCCGTGGTTCTCCGAGTGGGGTCCCTGGACCAGCAGCATCAGCATCACCCAGAAACTTGCTGGAAATGAAAGTTCCCAGGCCCCACCTCAGACCAAGTGAACTGGAAACTCTGCAGGTGAGACCCAGAAATCTGTGTTGTGACAGTCTGCTGGGTGGACCTAAAGCAGGCTGGAATCTGGGAACCAGTGATGCAGACTTCAGACTCTAAACCATTAACTGTCCGCAGCATGGCCACTGGCCCTCCTTGGGCATTTTCCTGGACTTTCAGCCCATAGGGAATATACATGAACTTGAGAGGTTCGATGCGCAATGCCCAGCAGAGGGTTCCATAGCCAGCACATGTTCAGCTAACACGTGTGGAGTTTTATGAACTTGAGCTCATCTACCCCCATCAGGTTATAAAATCACAGAATCTGAGTGATGGAAGAGGACTCAGGGCACACACACCCCAGCCACCCACCAAGGCTCTGCCAGCACCTGGCTGCTCTGGGTTTCTCTCATTCCAGATCAGATGCCCAGCTAATGCTGGGGAGTTCACCACCTCAACTGTCACTCGGCGAGTATCAACGCAGCATTGGTGCCAGGCACTCCAGTAAGGGCTGGGGTACATCAGCGAACCAGACAGATCAGGATGCCTGCTCTGGGGAAGCCGGCAATCCAGTTCAGGGGGAGACCCATTAGACAGTAAAATAAAATCAGTACACGTTACCTACAAGAAGATACAAGATAAAACGTGGGGATAATCTGCAAAAATAAGTGGCAAAGCTCATCACAAATGTCCAAGACACGAAAGATGAAGCCACGTCACAGACTGCAAAGGACCCTGCAAAGGAAAAACGGAGTACATGAACTAATCGGTGACGTTGTTAAGAGGTCTGTAAGTGAGTGGGTAGCATTACACCAAAGTTCAGTGCTTGGGTTCCAGCCTTGCTCCACTCTGTGGTTACTAAGATGTGAACATCAGAGGAAGCTGGGTGAAGTGTAGGCAGGAACTCTCCATACTAACTTCCAACTTTTCAGTATATTTTGGATGGTGAATCCAGTCCAGAAGGAGAGGTCAAAGTATGGGGGTGGTGAGAGGTGTGTGTTGAGATAGAGGGGTTCCTGTAGCCCTCATCTAGAAGGTGACATGGGAGCAAGGCCAGGAGGCAATAAGGGGTTGCACCAGGGAAGAAATGAGTAACGAATAGGAGGCCAGAGTCAGTTCTGCCAGAACTTCCTCCCACTCGTCCCTATTCTATCCAGAGTAAGCCTGCTGCCCTTTGAACACACAGCGTCCCCCAGTCTTCTCTCCAAAGGGGGCCTCCCTGTCCTGCAGTCACACCCCCTGAGAGTGCCTGGTGGCCAGCATCCCCTCCCCACTCCGGGGAAGGTAGAGGGAGAGTCCGAGGTCAGCAGGGTCTGATAAAGACAGAGGTCAGGAGCAGGGGCGCCTCTTCCTGCCTTTATCTGGAATTGCCCTGGTCTCCTTTCCTTGCTGCCAAGCCACTTCATTTCCTACTCCCTTCTTTCTTGGACCCTGTGCCCAACCCTCTTGGCATCTGAGCCTCTCCTGCGAGCGCTGTCCGAATTTGCCCCGAACCTCAAGCAGTGGCTCTCTGAGTGGGGTCAGTGTGAGCAAGCGGACATGAGTCAGAGCAGCAACTCCACCTAATAACTAAGAATAAATGTCCCACCCAAAGCTCCTGGTTTCTAGCCTCTCCAAAGGCACAGGCTATCATAACCCAAAAAGCAAAACCGCCCACTCTAGCACTGAGAGTCTGAAGTCTCGGGCTCCCAGGACCTCAAACAAGTCCCTTTCCTCCATGTATGTTTCACCACATACAAAGTAGCAAGGCTGGATTAGTTAATCCCCAAGATTCTTTCCAGCACTAACAATCCATGATCATTAAGTACCAAAGGAAACGGCACTGTAATTGCAGCTTTGAAGTACGTCGGGAGTAACAGTAGCAGCACACAGCAGTAGCGATGAGAGCTCCGACCCCAAATGAATCACCACGATTACAAATAACAGTTGTTACTATTAATATAATACCTTATACTGCAGGATGCTTTTCCATTTACAAAGCACTTTTATACACATTATTTCATGTGACCCTCGTAAGAATCCAATAAAAGTGATGGGAAAGATGGTATTTCTCTTGCACACATTTCTTTTGCACATATCAATTTCAGTGGCCATTCAACTGGAGCAACAGTGCAAAGCCCTGCACATTGGCCTCCTAACACCCCATCTTCATTCTGCAGCTTGCAGCTATATTTGCTACCTTGAGGATCCACACATCCACCTGTTACTCTGTCCCTAGAGGCTCTGACCAGGTTAGTTCAGGTCACTCACCCTACAAGGAAACCCAGGTGCCCACCCTGGAGAAGAAAGCATAAACAGTGTGCCCGGAGCCACTTGCCTCAGTCCATCCAGCAGCCTCTTGGAGGCACAGCCCTGACTCAGAGGGGAGGTGAGAGCATCATCCCACATTTGTTTCCCTGCTGCTTGAAATAGAACAGATGAGATGTCACAGTTCACATGCTGATCTCACTGCAGCATCAAGCACTTCAAAATAACTAAACACAACGAAATGGGAGGGTGAAGAAGAGAGCCCCAATTCCCACGTTACCATCAGGCAAGTGATAGCAAAGGGGCGGTAGACAGAGTCAAGGGGAGGGACAGCTCCTCCGCAGGCACCAGGTGAGCTCCAGTTCTGTCCTACAGGGGCCACCTTGGCCAAGCCTTCCTACCAGTAGCAGTGCGGTCACACTTCACCATTCGGCTGGTATGGTCAAAGGGTAAGAGCCGTCTTCCCCGCTCTCGCCACACACCAGGGTGGGGGATACACTCAGACCAGCCTCCACTGTCCCCTCACCAAACAGTCCCATTCTCCCAGGCACAGAGGTTGGCCCAGGCATGCCCAGCATGGGTGACCGCTCTGTGAAGTATCAGAAAGGGCCAGGCAGGTGACAGCTTTGTTCTCGAGCCCACTGTCCCTGCACCTGGGCCAAGACCTAAGTGCCTCGCCTTGCGTAAGTACCAATGTCTCTAGGCTATGACCCACTCAGCTCCGAAAAGGGGTTAAAAACATCCACCTTACCTGTCCCTCACAGGGCTGTCAAAGGATGTATTGAGATCACACTTGAGAAGACAATCTGGAAATGCAAAGTCCCACATGGCACTCAGAGATCTTGGCATACCAGGCACCTGGGGTCAGCACCAACCACCTGGGGCACATGCTGGCCTCCACTGCCCAGCCTCCCTCTGGTCAGCGGCGTGTGGGTAGGGCAGCTGACCCATGAAAGCTTCCCCTACACAATCCCCTTCTCTATTTTCCCCTCTGGCAGCTGGGGACACAGAGGCAGCCTCTGGGGACCTAGACAGTGCAGAGCCATGGACAGAAGGAACCTGGACCCTTGACCAGACACTTGGGGCATTGCCTCATCAGGAACACCCACTGGGTGTTAAGATAAATATCATGGAGGTGGGAGATGTCCATTATTGTGTTAAGTTAACAAAGCTGGTGGTCATTGGAGATAGTGGGTAAACCACCTGGACTGCACGGTGGCCCGTGGAGTCACTGCTTCAAAAACTCGGGTGATGGAGTTAGTCGCAAATTCAAGCAGAGGGAGCAAAATGTTATAGCAACAGACAGCCAAGTTTGCTCATATTTCCTCCTACCCATGACAGGATGAAAATGAGACCATACAGGAACTTCCCTGGCAGTCCAGTGGCTAAGACTCCACACTCCCAAGGCAGGGGGCCCGGGTTTGATGCCCGGTCAGGGAACTAGATCCTACATGTCAGAACTAAGACCTGGCACAGCCATATAAATAAATAAATTTAAATGAGACCATAAAAATGTTGTTCTCAGACTGATGGACACCAGGGTCCAAGAGTTCTCTGTTATGGGAGAGCTAACCAGTTTAAGGAATAGTCAGTACACATACTTGCCCAAATGCAACCAACCATAACTGAGTTTGTGCTTGAGACCTACTTCCTTCTCACCATTGCCTAGATTTTCACTCCTGACCATAAAGATGACATGGATCAACCTCTAAACAGTCAGACAGATTAGTTTATCCAATCAGAGTGTCAAATGTCCTCATAATGTGGACAGACTGTGCTGGAAGGGGCCAGAGAAGGGACTAATAATCCACCAGGAAAATAAAAAGGACACAGGATCTGAAAGACAGTAAATGAACATAAAACAGAAACATCTCGCCTGATGAAATGTCTGCCCTGACTCCTAGAAATAGATACAAAATGAAACAGCAGTGAGACACGTCTCACGCATCAGCTTGGCAAACTCAAAACGTGTGACAAGACCCTGAGTGGCCAATGGCACTCTCTTGGATGGGGACACTGGTTCTTCTCCAGAGGGAAGTCGATTTCGTAATATCTATCAACACATAAGTGGCAAATCCCTTTTGATTCAGTGGTTCTGCTTCTAGAAATCTACCCAACAGATATCCTCATACATGTGCCAAAAGACTCCTGCACAATATGACTCACTGTTTGAACTGGGACAGATAGGAAACGGCCTAAGTGCCCAACAGTACGACTCACCCAAGTACACACAGCTATAAAACAGATGAGAAGTCAGCTTCAAAGTTTACAAGATCCCAGTGGGAATGCTGGGGGGTGGGGTATGGGCGTCAAGCACACACCCACCACCGTTCTACCCACATGCGCAGGAGCATAAGATGAGATGCTCGGAGGAACCCTTATCCTTAAGACGCTCCGGGAGCACAAGTCAGCACCCCGTGACAAGGTGTGACTCTGTATCCATGCTGCTCCTCAAAGTAAGCTGCTGTGCTTATTTTCAGCGTATGGAAAATCAACCATAATACAAACAACACAGCAACAGCTGTGTTTTCATCCTCTTGGTGATCCTGACGTCACAACCGTCAAATGCAAGCTCCCCAAAACAGCAAATGATATTGTTCCCAGCAGCACATTCCGAAAGGCTACACACCTTCCCCTGAGAGAGGGGATTCCAGGGCTGGCCTTTTTTTGTAGGTGTGATTTCCCCTGTTCAGAGCAGCTATTTAGCAACTTGCACACAAAGCTATCTGAGCCTTAGGAACAGTTCTATCAGAGAAAGCAGTCACACAGCCTTTCTGGAGAGAAACCGAACACTATTAAAATGAAATATACACGGGCCCCCGACCTAGAAATCCCACGCTCCGACAAGGAGAATAGGAGCACCAGAATGGAAGGCAACATGTACAAGGGTGTTTATTACAGTACTGCCCTAGGGGGTGGAAAAACCACCACCTGAAAGTCCATCAGAAGAGAGCGGCTGACAGCGGGCAGAAGGAAGAGGGAAGGGGCAAGAAAGGGGACAGGGATTAAGAGGGACAAAACAGAATGAATAAAATAAATAAGCTACGAGGATAGATTCTACAGCACAGGAAATATAGTCAATATTTTACAGTAACTTTAAATGGAGTACAATCTGTAAAAGGTTTGGATCCCTGTCTTGTACACCTGAATCTAATATGGTATTGTAAATCAGCTATACGTCAATAAAAAATAAGACATAAGAAAAATTAGAAAAAAAATTTAAGC
>SJYA01003115.1:135728-168386 GCA_006410615.1 Neotragus moschatus | reverse complement strand
TGTTATAACTGTCGCAGAGGCACTGAATAAAATTAAAAAGTAAAGACGTAAATCAGACTAAGAGGAAGCAGTGGAGGGTTGGACAAGTCAAAATGGAAGGAGAGAGAACCCGGAACACACTCAACAACTACCGCTGCCCTTTGTGTTCCCTGTTTCCATCTCAGGCCAGGCACCCTCAAAGCGAGCCCCACCCAGCATCTCACACTCAAGCACTCTAGGAAGGACAAGATGTTCCTCACAGTAGAAATCACAGGGACCTCCCTGGTGGTCCAGGGTCTAAGACTCCCCGCTCCGCGTGCAGGGGACCTGGGTTCATTCCCTGGTCAGGAAACTGGATCATGCCCCAAGCCACAACTAAAGAGCAAAGATCCTGTATGCCACAACTAAGACCCAGCACAGCCAAATAAATAAAAATAAATAAATATGAAAAGAAATCACAGAGTACACTCTAACACAAACATAAATGCTTCTGGACCATGGCTCCCACGGAGCCCTGTCTCTGTCAGGGATGAGCAAGGCGAGAGCAGCACTGAAAAGGATGAGGTCTGAAGAGGGCAATTAGGGAGTCGCCCCAGGGAAGCACAGAACTCCCCCGGAGGCCAGGTCCCAGCTCCGCCCCCATGCACAGAGTGTCCTCGGGAAAGGTCACTTTAACCTCTCGGAACCACAGATTCCTCCCCTGTGAAAATCAAAATAAAGCTACCTGTCCTTTGTCACACTGCACACAGGCAGGGAGACAGTCACCGCCATGGATGCCACATGGATAATGTCAAAACCCCTCACTACACAGAGCCCTGGTTTCCTCAACTTTGTTTTCCAGTTTTTTGCCATTGGTCTATGAGAAAGGTATGTATTTTCATACATGATCTTTGGCCACTTGGCTGAACTCTGTCGCTTCTAATAATTTATAGATCCAGAGTCTAGGATTTCCTCTAACCAGATGATCAGATCACCAGCAAATAATTTCGCTTTTTTCTCTTGCTGCCTGCTGCTCACGTCTCTCTTGTGTTTCTCCTGTCTTATTGCGCTGGCTCAGATCTACAATTCAACAGTGAACAACAGAGGTAACAGTGGGGACTCCGGTCTCACTCCCAACTTGAAGGGAATGTGTCCCATGTTTATCTAGTAGGAATAACGTTGGCTACAGATTCTTGTACGGATCCATCACCAAATTTAAAAATTCCTTTCTGTGCCGAATTTGTGATGTTTTCTCATGAAATGCCAACTGCATTATATTTGAATGCTTTTCCAGCAATTAAAGAGATCATCACATGATTGTCTCCCCCTTAATATGCTTTCGATTTTCGTTTTAACTGAGGTATAGTCGATTTACAATATGGTGTTAGTTTCATACAATAGGTAGCACCTCAATAAGTGTGTGTGTAACCTTCAGAGCCTTTTCCTATAAAGGTTATTACAAATATTGAGCACAGTTCCCTGTGCTATACAGTGTTTTAACAGAGGCCTGGATACCCCAACCCAACAGACTTTTCAAGGTCAAGATCAAGCCTCTGACCCCAGTCATAATGATGTCATTCTACCTCAGCTCTAGAGCTCTCCTAATGGCTACCTTCTCTCTTCAATCCTACAGCTCCCTAAACTAATCTCCTCCACCTCCATCCCAAACACTCACTAGTTCCTAAAATGCCACAGGCCTTCAGCTGTGCAAGGGGGACGTCAAGACAAGGTTGAATGTCAACCCATCTCTTCGTCATGAAAATTCATCCCACACCCCACAACCCTTGGGATGAATTTTCATGAGTAGAGATGGGCTGACATTCAACTGTGGGAAGGGAACCAATCATGTGATTTTCTCAAGATGAACAGCTCATATTGTGATGTAAACACTGCCCCTCCACCTTGGTGCATTTCAAGATTCACACGAAACTACTCCAAGCTGGAGAGACTACCTAGGGGCTGGGCTTGTAGTCGCTCTCCACTCCCAAGCGTATATAAACAGAGATGGGAATGCCCCCCTGGATATTGTTATACAAGGGAGTGGCCCAAGGTCTCCATCTGTGAAGAGAGAGAAATGGACCAATCGAAACGAAAAGGAAGAGCAGGAAGTAGGATGTATTGAGCATTTCCAAGCAGTCTACACAATAGCCCTTTTAGGTATTAGGATACATAGAGAAGTTGCTAACACACACACACACACACACACACACACACACACACACACACACACCTTGTTCAAGGTGACAGAGCCCAGGTGTGTGCCAGGGCTCTGCTCCACTCCTTACTCCTCTTCCATTCCGCCATCCTGGCCCCTGCAACAGGGTGTGAAACTGCTTGTTAAGTTGCCTAACAAAGCGGCAGCCACCTAATGGGTACTTAATGATTCTGCCCAGACTGAGAGGGTCAAAGGTCCCTCCCGCAGAGCAAAGGCAATTTTCTCCTCCACCAAGCCATGGAGAGACTTCACCCTGGCCCTTCGTGTACAGAAGGTCTGACCATGACGATTTTATGGCCAGCCCTTTCCACCTTTCCAAAATAAATTCAGAAACGTGATCTCATCTAAACATCACATGTCTTGACAGAAAGGGTCACCAAGGCTCACAAGTGAAGGGTCTGCCCAAGGTCCCACAGCTACACCAGCAAGTTCACGACCAGGGACACCAGGAACCATGATCTCCATCCCAACCAAGGCCTTGCAGATGAAAAGAAAGGACAATCTCAAATAGGTCATCGATGAGCAGCTACAGTTAAGGCTATGTTCAAAGCCAAGTTTGGGCTGTGGATGAGTGGGTGATAGGCACTCCATAACTGTCTGGCAATGTGGATGAAGAAGCAGACAGCTCATGATTTGGCCAATCAAGCGCAAATGATGCCATCACCTTAGACTCAGACCACATAACCTTTAACCCTTGAAGTACAAATCTATGCCTCTTTCGTAATCTAGGAATCAAAATGTCTATTGGTAGCTCCTTCCCACCAGCTCCAGGATGAAGCAGCTCCTGCATTTGGAAGTCACAGTCTAGTTCCAAATGTATCTTCATTGTCAGAGGTCATCTCCNCTTTAACCCTTGAAGTACAAATCTATGCCTCTTTCGTAATCTAGGAATCAAAATGTCTATTGGTAGCTCCTTCCCACCAGCTCCAGGATGAAGCAGCTCCTGCATTTGGAAGTCACAGTCTAGTTCCAAATGTATCTTCATTGTCAGAGGTCATCTCCATGGTCCCTCCCCTCCCCATAGGCCCTGGTAAGCATCCAGGCCACTTCACTGCCAAGTGACTCAACCAGAAACTATGGGAACCTCAAGGCAATTTCTTGGGCTTCAAGGACATGGCCAAAATCAAGCAGGTCAAGAGATGTAACAAATTATTTGGACCAAGAGCCAAAGCAGAAGGCATAAACCTTGCTAATGCTTACATATCCAGGAAGAAATGAGTTCCCAGCAAGCAACAGTAGATGCCCAGCCCCTGTTCCTTTGTTTGCAAGAAGACTGATGCCACCTAAGAAACTTACCTTGCTTCTCACCAAAACTATACCATACTAAGGGACACCGAGGAATGAGACCATCCTTTATACACTTCACCATTCCAGTTGACTGATGGCCTTCTGGATTTATTCTACCTTGTAAGGCATAAACTCATCAGTATATGACAGCAAAATCTGATGGCATCTCCCATCTCCACCAGGGCCCTAAAGCCTAGGGTAGGAGAGAAAGATGCCCTTGTGATATGAATGTTCCGGGTTCCAGTGACTTTCATGTCTGTTGCAGACAGAACTGCTCAGAGAAAAGGATAGAGGCTCGCTCTTACAGCATGACACGGAGATCAGAGAGGTCACATGCTGTATGGTTCCATTTATATGAAATAACCAGAACAGACAAATCCTAGAGACCGAAAGCAGTCTAGTAGCTGCCAGACTGGGCAAAGGGAGGCAAAGGGGAGTGACTGCTCAGGAGTAAGGGTTTTCCTTTGGTAGGGGTGGCGATAAAAATGGTCTGGAATTAGATGGTGGCGATGGTTGCACAGCTCTGTGAATACCCTCAAAACCAATTTAAATGGGCAATATTTATGATATATAAGTGATGTCTCAATAAAGCTGTGTGATTTTAAATGTTGACGGTGGAGAGGAAATAAAGTGAGTGCACCAAGTTAGGAAGTGCTTCTCTGCCTTACATCTGACCACTGCGCCGGGTCCCCATCCCCTCAGCCCTTGGGGCAGTCCCATAGCTGTGGGACCAGCATCCTACGTGCTGTTCTTCGCTTGTGAGCACTCAGCAGGCCCGTTCTGCCAAGCAACCACCCTCATCCCTGCTGTGGACTCAAGGCTTCTAAGCAACCAAAGCAGGCATGGGAACATTCTCACAGCAGTCCCAGGAAACACCTCTGGGAATAGTCATTCATCTGGTAGAGAAGCTGGCTGCTTGGAGCCCAGGAAGGGGGAGTGCATGAAACCAGAGAGACAGCCACCTTCCTGCTAGGAGAAGAGGGAGCTGGCAGGAAGCGAGACCCCGAGTCCAGTGGCTGACATCATCATCCGTGTTCTTCCAAGCTGTGTCGAAGGAAAAGTACAGTGTGAGGCTGCAGGCAGGACAGACTTCAGAGCAAAACAAATCAGGCAAAGAGACTGCTAGAGGTTCCATTAGCAAGACAGAGCAAAAAACTGGATTCCCCCATTCCCCCGTTGCCCTTGGGGCCCCTCAAACTGCTAAAAATAAAGCGACAGGCCCTGGTATTTGTGATGCTAGAGTTCTCAGGAGTCCCTGCAGGGCCAGCCTCCCTCTGGACTTCCTTTGATCATCCTTGCCTCCCTTTCTCTACCACTTCAGCATGGATTTCCACAGCACAAGGAGGGGTCCGGGAATGAGAAAAACATTTCCACTGATCAGAAGGCTGAGAGAGATGTCCCACCACAAGGATGTGGTCTGGAGCTTGAGAATCAAACATGCAGATGATCAGCTGAGCACCAACATTAGTGGGGGTGGGGGGATGAGGGATGCAGGTCCATTCAGTGATTGAACACCCATCCCTACCCCCTGAGGTCCTGGCCACTTTTGGAGGAAGAAGTCACAAATGGGTGCCGGGGGCTTCCTTAGTGGTCCGATGGTTACCAAGCGACACAAGGTTACCTGCCAACACAAGGACATGGGTTTCCATCCCTGATCCAGAAAGAGCCCACATGCCGTGGGGCAACTGAGCCCATGAGCTGCAACGACTGAGTCACATGCCCTAGAACCCACGCTCTGCAATAAGGGAAGACACTGCAGTGAGAAGTCCATGAACCGCAACTAGAGAATAGTTCTTGCTCACTGCAACTAGAGAAAGCCTTGACGCAGCAACGAAGACCCAGCACAGCTAAGCATAAATAAGTAAGTAATTTTTCTAAAAAATGACAACTCCTTTACAAGTACAATCTAGAGCTGAGTTACAACAAAAGTGAGTGGTGGGGGAGAACAGCTGGGGCAATATGGAAGCCTGAGCTCGCTCCCACCCTCTCCGATTACACACCAGGGAGCACCACCTCTTGCTTCTCCCACAGACCCCCACACTCACGCAGAACCATAGTCTCTCGGAGAAAGAACAGCCTCAGAGCAATACAGCTGGGTGACATGAGTGCACACCTTCTATCGGGCTGCCTGGCTTCCAATCCCAGCTCCAGCCCTTCCTACCAGGGTGACCTTGGACAAGGTGCTGAACCTCAGTTCTCTATCTCTAAATGGATGATGCAATAGTTCCTACCTCACAGAGTTAATCTGAAGCTCTTACAAAAGTGCCCAATGCATAAAAATGTACAGTAAGCTCCAGGTGTTATTGGGGACCCACTAGCAATGTCTCTCTAAGGAAGCTACCAGCCCTGGGGGGTGGGCAACTTTTTGTCTGTCCGGGGCTGCCCTATGCATGGCAGGATGCTGACTCTTCCCAGCCCCTGGGAAGCAACTGCTCACAGTCAAAGAATGCTCCTTTAGACTGGGTGTCAGTCAAAGCAGCTGAGTGGGGAGGACAGGATTCACACCATAATTTGTGTGACCCTAAACCCATGCCTTTAACCCTCCACTAAACCGCCTCTTGTAAAACCACAGCGGTACACAGAAAGTCTTTCTGTCAAGGATGGTGAGAAACAGAGAAAAAGGGATTGAAATAAAGTAAGCCTCTTAAAAAAAAACGATTGGCAGTCATCATTTGCTTTTAAAAGTTAACACATTCCACTCTTCAGGTCTTTTGAGGTTACCTGAGGTCAGAGTGCAGAAACCAGGCGGCCACGCCCTTCCTAAAGATTAGCCGAAGGCTCTCATGGGAGGTGGACACCTGGAAATTCAAGGCTTTTCTCTGAGGGCCTCAGGGTGACTGGAAACCCTGGGTCCTGGCTTTACTGCCTTGGTCCGCCCCAGCCTCCTCCTTTCACAGGCAGCTAGGGGTGGCCACCCTGTGCCACTGCAGCCCACAGATGCTCGGGGACACTCCAGAGGGCTGGTTCCACCTGAGCTGTGGCTCCAAGAACAGCGACCCATAAAACTGCCTGGAGGCTGAACACAAAGGGGCAGCCATAAAAATGGCAGTTCTAACTGTGGCCACCAGAGCACCTGGAACACAGAAGCCGTAGCGGGATGTCCTCCCTCACCAGGACCCCACCCAACTGCTGCCCAGGGACACGGGATGGTTCCCCGAGGCCACCTGGAAAAAGAGGCCCCTCTCGAGCTGCCAGGGGCTGNGTCAGGAAGCAAAGAGGGGCAGGGGTGAACAGGCATGGTGGGGCGGGGAGGGGAGAATGGGAGGGCTCTCTCGCTGGCTTTTCCTTTCACCATTAAAACGGCTGTCGAGCCTTGCCCAGCATTTAAATCGCATCACCCCTGGAGATATCTGTTTCAGTTTCATTACAGTCTGTGTTCATAGAGTGCAAGTAGAAACCTTCGTGATTTTATTAGTTTCCATGCGACCCAGGGGAGATTTGCATGATAACATTTCAGTTCCTGACTTAAAGAAGGGTCCAATTAAAAACAGAGTGCTTGCATCGCCTGTCACTGGAAACTGAAAAGCTTCCAGAGCTTTCAAAAAAAATCTCTGTCCTAACTGGCTCATGGCCAGAAATCAACTATTCAGTACTACAGATAAAAAAAAGAAACAACTACGGTCTTCAATTTTTTAGTTTGTTTTGTAAGAAATACTTTCAGGATGCCTGCAACCCTCCAGTAAAAGTTAAAAGATAACAGAAAATCTAAGGAAAGTGTTTTTGTCTGGGCCCGTCAAGTCCTACATCATCACCAATTCTCTCGATAAAGCCCCCACAGTACCCGGCACTCTGTGGATCTGTGAAGTATTAACAGAATGTATCTGTGGCAAGTTAAAATTTAATACATGGCCCTGGCAGCATAATCTGATTAATGTTATATAACCCGAGAGACTATTCAGCAGGTTCTGATGTGCTGGCTATGAGGGAGGGGTGGCATTTCAGAAGTTACTGACTCCATCGGACACTCTCTCCTTTGCCACAGACACTGTGGTCATCTTACCCCTGATTTTGGCCACTGGAATGCCGTGGAATACAACCGAGATGAACATTCTCGCTTTGGAGCTGTCTTCTGCGGTGAGTTAGGGAAAAGCATGAAAGTAAGCATGACCTCCTCTCTAATCAGATGTTTCTTTTTATTCCCAACCTCAACAAAGCCAGTCTATCATAGTGGACTGTTTATAGTCTAGTCTGTAATCTAAGTCCATGGGGTCGTAAAGAGTCAAACACAACTTGGCACCTGAACAGCAGCTATAATCTAAGACCTTTTCAGCCTCTCCCCCACACCAGAAATTAAAGCTAAAACTTCAACAACAGTGTGGCTATGTCCTCTGAACTAACAGCACAGTCACAAAAACCTATTTCTCAGACTCTTTTTTCTCTTAATGATAAGTTTGATGGTATTTCCAATGGGGCCTATGTCCCCAGACTGTAATTCTTAAATATGCCCCCTCATCAAAATCAGTATGGAAGTTCTGGGGACAGGTCAGTCAAATTTCACTCTGGGGATTCATAGAGGAAACAGACCTGCTCCCTGGACCCACTGCCTTGGGTAAGTTAATCTTGGGTTCTTTATCAGGTAAAAGTGATAGCTCTAAAATCCGATTTAAGGAATGGCTGTCCATGAAAAAGAATGAAATAATGTCATCTGCAGCAACACATATGGACCTAGACAGTGTCATACTGAGTGAAGGAAGTCAGACAGAGATGCAGAAATGTCATATGACGTCTCTCATACGTGGAACCTAAAAAGAAATGATACAATCGAACTTACTTATAAAACAGAAAGAGACTCACAGAGTTAGAAAATGAACTTACGGTTGCCAGGTGGAAGGGATAGTTAGGGACTTTGGGAAGGTCATGTACACACTGCTATATTTAAAAGACATAACCAACAAAGACCTATTGTATAGCGCATGGAACTCTGCTCAATGCTATGTGCCAGCCTGGATGGATGGCAGGGAGGGTTGGGGGAGCACAGACCCATGTGTACGTATGGGTGAGTCCCTTCATCGTTCACCTAAAACTACCACGACATTGTTAATCAGCTATACTCCAATAAAAAATGTTTGGGGTATTAAAATTTTTTTAATAAAGAAAAATAGCTGTCTACTGAAATCTCTCTGAAATGAATCAGAGAGCATATTTCACGCAAGAAAACTAAGGCCCAGAGACAATGACATGCCTAAGATACCATAGCCGCTTACACACCAAAATCCAAAACACACAAACTTCCCAGATAGTCCAGTGGCTGAGACTCCGTGCTTCCAATGTAGGGGCATGGGTGCCAGAACTAAGTGACCACATGCCTCAAGACGGAGGCAAAAAAACTAAAAATCCAGTGTCCTTTAACTTCACCCACTATCAAACGAGACTCGGTGGCAGAGAGAGGGCTGCTGGGTCCGTCCTTCTGCTCTCACTGTGGGTACCATCAGAACCAAGCAAGGCCAGCCGGGAAACTTCTCCCGGGACTGCCTGTTACCAGACCTCGGAGGAAAGACAGCAGCTGCCGCACCGACAAACATGAGCACCACAGAGAAGAATGTGCTCAAAGATAATGATGACAAAGTCCAGGAAGTGGGCTTTAGAGGGATTTTCTTCCTTTCTTAAAAAAATTTTAACAGTGGGAAAATAGACATAACCTTAACCATCTTGACCATTTTCAAGTGCGCATTTGGTAATATTAAAGTGAAGTTGCTCAGTCGTGTCCAACTCTCCGTGGCCCCGTGGACTGTAGCCTACCAGACTCCTCCGTCCATGTGATTTTCCCAGCAAGAGTACTGAAGTGGGTTGCCATTTTCTTCTCCAGGGGATCTTCCCGACCCAGGGA
Source organism: Neotragus moschatus (assembly GCA_006410615.1). Taxonomy (NCBI): domain Eukaryota; kingdom Metazoa; phylum Chordata; class Mammalia; order Artiodactyla; family Bovidae; genus Neotragus; species Neotragus moschatus. The sequence continues at coordinate 159,099 of SJYA01003115.1, read as the reverse complement.
TCAATCCCAGGTTTCCCTCATTGTAGGCAGACACTTTACCATCTGAGCCACCAGGGAAGTCCTTTTGGTAATATTAAGTATATTCATATTACCATGCAGAACCTTTTCATCCTGCAAAGCTGAAATTCTATATCCATTAAACAACAACTCCCTCATCCCCCCAGCCCCTGATAACCACCATTCTACTTTTGTCTTTAGGAATTTAGGTGCCTCGCATAAGCAGATTCACACAGTATTTTTCCTTCCATGACTGGCTTACTTTACCTCACATAATGTCCTTGAGGCGCATCCAGGTTTTAGCACACATCAGAATTTCCTTCCTTTTTCAAGCTGAATAACATTTCATTGCATGTACGTACCACATTTTGTTTATCCATTTATCCATCTTTGGACATCTGGGTTGCTTCCACCTATCATGAATAATGCTGATATGAAGAGAAATACACAAATATCTTCTCTGAGATATGTACCCAGTGGTAGATCTGCTATGTCAGTGGTGGTTCTATTTTCAGTTCTTCTGAGGAGCCACCATACATTTCCCATAACAGCTGTATCATCCTGCATTCCCAGTGCACCAGGGTTCTAATTTCTCCACATCCTCACCAACACTTGCTATTTTCTGGGCTTTTGACATAGTAGCCGTCATGATGCGTTTGAAGTTTCCCTTTTTCTTTTAATGCCTCTCTGTCCGCCTACATCTTCTATAATGAATATATCCATACTTTAGGATTAAGGACAAAAGTACAAAACACAAACTGAAAAAGAAATCTTACGGGGAAGACAGGGTAGTGCACGAACATTAAGAAATGGATTTCTTTAAGACAGGCAAATTACTGACTTCTCTGATGGGCTCAGCTCAAGACACCATTCCTGTATTCTTCAAGAATCCTACCACCTGGTCAGCTGTGGCTGCCACAATCTATGGGAGAAATGGTCGTAATGCACGAGCAGTTAAATGCCGCTAAGCACTATGAGAGCCCCTTGGACTGCAAGGAGATCCAACCAGTCCATTCTGAAGGAGATCAGCCCTGGGTGTTCTTTGGAAGGACTGATTCTAAAGCTGAAACTCCAGTACTTTGGCCACCTCATGCGAAGAGTTGACTCATTGGAAAAGACTCTGATGCTGGGAGGATTGGGGGCAGGAGGAGAAGGGGACGACAGAGGATGAGATGGCTGGATGGCATCACTGACTCAATGGACGTGAGTCTGGGTGAACTCCGGGAGTTGGTGATGGACAGGGAGGTCTGGCGTGCTGCGGTTTATGGGGTTGCAGAGTTGGACACGACTGAGCGACTGAACTGAGCTGAACTGAACTGAAGCACTGAGGAAAGCGCTCCCCACATGCAGAAAGACAAATGATGTATTAAGCAGTGGCCAGCTAATGTTGGTCATGAAAATCCCCAGCACTTGGATAAACCCTTTCATCTTCCAGATCTTTCCTCTCAGCCTCAGGGCCCTTATCTCTGAGCTCTCCATTTGCTAATCATTGTACATCTACTTTTTCCCCTTCCAGAGCCACAAAAAGTCTACTTTCCAAAGACAAGTAAAGAGGAAACAAGTTCATACAGCATCCTCTCCCAAAGGAAAGAACCCTGCTCCTGCGTAAGCAGGTGCACAAAGAAGAAAAGCCCCCAGAAACCTTGCAACCCCTGGCGTCCGGGCCACAGGGCCACACACACCTCACATTAGCAGTCAGTCAGAGGGAACTTCTCACTCGAAAAGCTAAACTCTTCCAAGAGGGAAAGCACGCTTTCCACTGGACTTTATATCATTCTGTACACCTTGGGGGTGAGGTCACTTATCATGATTTATTCATTAAGACAAAGGTGAAGGGACTAAAAACAAAATCCACCCAATTACATATTTATCTAACCTCCAGTTCCCAGAAGAGAAATTCCAGCACCTCCCGCTCCCCACTGCCCGCCCCCACCCTCCCCTCTTGGATGCTCTCTTTCTGCCCTGATTTGCTTCTGCTCAGCAAAACAGGGAGAATGACGGCAGTGGCACAGAGAAGCCCAGAGGAGAAGAGATAAGATGAGCAGTTGGAGAGGAATAACCGTCAATTCTAGAAGCAGCTGTATTTAAATGCTCCAAAAAGAGGCTCAAGATCGCTGTCTGTTCTCCATCCTTTGGGAGCAGCCAACACCTAGAAAGCAGAGTCCCACTTGTGCTTCTTAACAAAGGATCCACACTCCACATCTGCATTCCTGGCATCACCCCCAAATCACATCTGCTCTCAGCCAAGCCCAGCACTAAACTCTGAAAGAAACTGAACTTCGGAAATGCCAGGCACGATCCAGTGACAAAGAGGTGACCTGATGGCTCAGGGACAGCCACATCCTCACCCCCAGCGTCCAATAAGACCCAACACAGGGACTTCCCGGGTGTTTAAAAATCTATCTTGCAATGTAAGGGACACCAGTTCAATCCCTAGTCCGAGAAGATCTCACATGCCGCAGAGAACTAAGCCCATGCGCCTCAACTATTGAGCCTACACTCTAGAGCCCAGGAGATGCAACTGCTGAGGCAACATGCTGCAGCTACTCAAGCCGGTGTGCCTAGAGAAGCCACCGCAACGAGAAGCCTGCAAATGACAGCGAAGAGTAGTACCCACTTGCTGCAGCTAGAGAAAACCCACAAGGAGCAACAGAGACCCACCACAGGCCAAAATAAATAAATAAGCGAATAAATCTTAAAAAAAAATGTTAATGCAAACTCTGGGGAACAGGACATGGGGAAACCTCACCACTTCTGGGGAAGAGGGACTAGAGAGTTATGAGAAAGAAAAAGAAGGTGGCCTGCATGGTAGCAACAAAAGTCAAGGGAATTCGACATCTCAAGATCATTGCTGCCACCTAAACCTAAACCAGCCCTGGGCCTTTCTGGACTGGACTGAATCCAAAATCCATCACCTACCAAGACGTGTTCTGTATGCCCTAGAAACACCCCAGAAGCAAAGAAGGGCTAGTGCAAGGAGAAAGACCTTTCCATTCAACAGTGGGTTTGTACTCCCATGGAATGGTGACTTCAGAAGACCATGAACACCCCTGTCTCCTCTAAAGATGGGGCAAAGGGCTCCCAGCACTGGCGCTGAAGAGGAGACAGGACCCCGGCCCCAAAGTACCTTTCTATACTTACAACATCACAATTCCACATGTTTCTAAACTTGAGAGATCAAGGCCTTACTTGCTGTCCACTAACCTGCAAACTTCAGTCCCTCTGCTCCTGGACTTGGCAGGAACCACTAGGGAAGAAGGGAAGTCAGGAAGAGGATGGAGAGCAGGAGAAAGCGGGGAAGGGAGGAACATGGACGTTCCTATTAGCTGCCTTTGAAAGGCTCAGAGTCAACCGGAGCTGGTCCCCTGGAAAAGCCTAGTAGGGAGGCCAGTGAAGCATCACAAAGAATACAAAGTAAATGAGATGTTTTAAATAATTTCTCTTTGGGCCATGTAAAGAAGCATTAGTCACACAGGTAATGAGATCTTATATGGAGACGATTCCGAGGCTCAGCTTGACGATGTTAAGTATATCCATTCGGGACCCGGAGTGCCAATTACATTTCCAAACTGGCAATTAGACACAACGCTCCAAAGACAATCACCAAATAATGTTCCAAACAAAGCAAAGCCCATCTTCAGGCAGCCATTGCTTTGAAGCTGTCCTTCCATCCCCTGCCTGACTCATACAGCTCAAGAACAAGTGCTCATCATGAACTAATTCTTGTTGCCCACCGGTCAGGGGAGACCAGGGTGGCATGAAAAATTAAAATTCAGAAGTGACTCAAACATCATCTGTCACTGAATCAAACCCATCTCAGAGTTTCTCCATAGCTTCTAAGAAAGTACCCTAAAGAGCAGCAAACTCTATTTGTACCTATAACATTCCCACACAGCTCCCCTCATGCCCACTCGAAACCATTGTGGAAAGGACCCACCCAACAGCCATGTTTGCTTATATTTACCCAACTCTTCCTGCCCTCAGGCGGATTTGCAGGCAACTCAGAGACCAGACACGTGTACGCAAGAGAAGATAACTGAACTTTTCCCTCCCCTCCACCACACAGACTGGATCTTATTTTTCTTCTAGCACCTATCTTGGTTCCTGGAAGAGAAGATGCACTTACTATGGAACAAAAGCAAAAACAACAATAATAATGACCATAAGATTTACCTGAGGACTGGGACTTCCCTGGCGATCTAGCGGTCAGGGTTCCATGCTCCCAGGGCAGGGGACGCAAGTTCAATTCCTGGTTGGGGAACTAAGATCTCACATGCCATGCAGTGCAGCCAAATTAAAAAAAAAAAATTATTTGAGGACCTACTGTGTGCCAGGCATCATGCTAAGACCTTCATTTAGGCTGAAGATGCTCAAGATGAATGTCTGTTCCAGGCTCTCCCCTTTGACAGTGGAACAACACAAAAAGCACATCTCCAGGAAGAAGCCCCTGACAGTGCGAACCGTGAAAAACCCGACAGCAGGGTGAGACAAGGACCTACTTCCAACGGCCCCTGCCGGCATTCTGGAGGAGCAGCCCTGGAGGGCGGTAGACCTCAGGACCACCCGTCTCAGCGATCAGGTCTTGAGCCCAGTCCTCTCACACTGCACCCTCTGTGAGAGGGTTTGGGAAGGCCCACCCGGGGTCTCTATGGAAAATCAGGCTGCAGTTTTGCAGCCTGCCGACTTCAAACGGTCCGGAGGGCCTGGCCAGCAGCTGGCTTCCCGGAGCTTCACCACGAGCCTCTAATTTTGCAAGACGGTGGTTTGGCTGAGTTGCCATCCTGGACTTCGGAAAGTCTCACCCCTTGCAGCGGGACCCACTGGCACAAGGGAAAGCCTGTGGGCGACCCTCAGACCACACCCCACACATCTGCAGGATGCTCCCCTGGCCACCATGACCCAAGCCCAAACCAAGGGCGCTGTGGGTTCCTTGGGAGCAGACACGCCGACAATCAGCTTTAGCAGCAAGGGTCCAGACTGAACTGCAGCAAGGCAAAGAGGCCTGAGCCGAGTTTTCTCGACCTGGTTGTCCTGGCACAGTGAACCTTCCTCTTCTCATCCCTTCCCACTGCTGAGGAAATGGGAATTTCCATATTTTAAAATAGCCCTGTCTTCAGAGAGGGACTGCCCAGAGACTGAGGAAGGGACAGGATACTTGCTTCTCACAGCATGGTCTGCCCAGCACCTGTGTCCCGTGAGAAATGCAGTCTCGGGCCCCACCCTGGACCTTCTGAATCAGAATCTGCATCCCACTAGTTCTCCAGGTGATTCGTGTACGTATTAAGGTGCGAGAAGCCCCAGGAGCAAACAGACTGACGCTCCCTCCAGCCTTTGGAGGAGGAGATCTGACACCCCACCTGCACAGCCCTGGACCCTTCTCCCCAGAGTGCACACCCTGCCTCCGAGGCTGGGTCCCCTGAGCGTTCTTCTCTCTGTGCCCAGGGTCAGCGTTCCACCTGATGCATTTCAGGGACTTCCCCGCTAATCCAATGGCTAAGACTCTGCACTCCCCATTCAAGGCGCCCAGGATCCGTCTCTGGTCAGGGAAGTAGATCCCACAAGCTACAGCTAAGAGTCCGCCTGCCACAATGAACAGTGAAGATCCCATGTGTGCAACTAAGACTTGAAACAGCCAGATAAATAAATAATTTTTTTTAAAGAAAAGAAGCATTTCATAAAAGAACACTCTCTTGATCTTCTCCCTGCTATGCACAGAAAGGCTCTGGGAGGTCAGAGGTCCTGTGGGAGGCCAACCTTGCCTGACCTCCAGACAGGGCTAGCGGAGAAAAGGGTTCCCCGCAGGGCTCCAGGAGCCGCGGCATCACGGCACCAACACGGCCCCTCTCATGCGAACCACAGGGGCATCCTGGCAGGAGCACCACAGCTCTGATGTCCCAGGAAGATGGTGTTGGCTACTGTGATTCACAGGCTAGCACGGCCACCGCCACTGTGAGCAGGGATGCCCCGGCTGCCCACACTGGGAAGGAGGTCCTGGCATTGTAATCCAATGCCAACATGACTGCTTCAGCACCAGGCTCCTCTCGCCCTGGCCAGAGAGAGACCCAAAGCAAGAGCTCCCTGTAGCAGCCACATAGAGGATGTCCCCATCCAGGAAAGAAGGCCCTAGTGATCCTTGCCCTGGGAGTTCTTTCTCCCCAAGGCCACACACTAGGGCAGCTCTTTAGGCTCCTGGGCATTCGGAAGCAGGGCCAGAACATGGTTCGCAGTCACTAGTATCCTCCTAGGAAAAGCTATAAAGTGTGGTCCCCGATAGTGCCTATCCCAAGGGGCTGTGCCCTGCGACGATCCCTAGGGTACAGATGACGACGCTAAGGTACAAAGCAGCAAAGTCCTTGACCAAGGTCACAGGCTGACTCTGGGATGCTACCAAGTGATCCTGATACCTAGGCTGAGCTGCTCAAAGTGAGTATGGCCAAGGGCAGTTTACCCAATTCTTCTCCCGCGGAACTCCTCCCAACCTGTGATGTGACTCTCCAAGGGCCCGCAGCTATGACAGCTATGTCAGAAAGTCAGCTATGTCCTGACTTTCCATTTGTTTCACAAGGTAAATTCAAGGGCTTGTGCTCCACAGAATACACTGGAGGAAATATGGCTCTGGGGACCATCAGGGTAGAGCTGGTCGGGGAGAGGGCACCCTGGTGGGGAAACTGTCACAGCGTCAGGGGAACAGGTCTGTGAGCACTGGACTGGGGATAACAGGGGTGGAATTCATCCCTTCTCAAGGGACATTAGACAGCCACACATGGCCCCCAAACCTTTCACCTGCTCTAGGTCTGCAGCTCCTGGAGCCACTCGATGCCGAGGCTCATCACTCTTCCTCACCATCAAAGCACTAGCCAAACTGCCAAGCTCTCCTCCATATCCACATCCATGTCCAGGGAGCCTTCCCAGACTGCCCCTTCCCCACCTGCCAGACTTGCAACACCCAAGAGTCATGAGTCCAAACCTCAGTCTGACCCCTAACTGGATGCTTACCCAAGGACAATCGACTTCAGGGTCTAGAGGTCCCTTTTGGTTCAAAAGTTCTATTTGTTGTAGTTAGTGCCCTTCCAGGGTCAAAAGTTCAAGGACTTAAGGGGAAAATTTTAAACTCGCCACCTTGTGAAGCCATAAGAGCTCCCATTGACAGGCCTGCTAAGTGACAGGCATTTCCTGGGTGGTATATACCCAGTACTGTCCCTCCTTATAAGAAACCTACAAAGGAAGCATCATCACGCTCTTCTTACAGGTGAAGACAAGCAGCTTAACAGGGCTGCCAGCCACAGATGCCCAGGTAACAAGCATGGGCTCTACGATTTGCACTCAGGTCTGTCTGACTGCAGTGTCTCTACGGAAGCGTGCATTTCCACAGGGAGAGCCAGGAACAAGGAAAAAAAAGCTCTCAGGACAAGGAAGGTCACCTGCAGCTCCCCAGTGCCTGGGACCTGAGCGCTTCTCCAAGGCCATCCTAAGTGATGCCATCAAAGCGGAGCATCTGAAGGTCGTCCAGTGCCGCCGATCTCCAGGATGAGATGAGGCACTGGGGCCAATCTGGAATCAAGAATTCTGAGGCTCCGAAGCTCCAGCCCTGATTGGACGCGCCAGGCCAGACCCTGGGTAATCACCGAGCCGTAATGGGATCTGATGTTTATATTAGTCACGAGCCTGACAGAGAAAACGTGTTGTTTTCTCAGACACAGCCATGGAGACAATACCTCCATAATTCATCACGTGCAGATCAGACTTGATCAAACACAAACTTCTACGTGGAGGATGGCTTGCAAGGGGAACAGGGTGAGTCTATGCCTGGCCATGTGAGGACCCTCCCAGCAAATCACACCACCGTAGGAAACTGGCCTCAGTCTCCCCAGGCATTTAAACCAAAGCAGCCTGTGGGCTGGAGGAAGAGCAGAAGGTGGAAATAAAGACACAGAAGCGCTCTGAAGCTGGAGAATTACAAACCGTGTCCTGAGCTAGAGACTTCACCCAAAGATCGCCAACTCCTTCTACCGTCCTCCACTGAGTCCCAGGGCAGGAAGAGGCAGTAGCACTCACAGAATTCAATCCCTTATTTCACACAGCAGGACAGAGACCAGAGAGACTCAAAGCACTCCTGCAAGGTCACACCCTTATTGAGGCTGCCAGAGCAGCGCCTTGCTTACTACAGTCTGTAGCTGGCTTCGACCTGGACACGTCACAGCCAAGTGAATGGAGGGCTCTGATAAAACCCATCAGAGAAAAAGACCATGATGTGAAAAAATACAGCAAAGAATATAGTACCTGAATGACTGTGCCCAAGTTCCAAACAGCGAGAAAACGGGAATCTTTTTTGTCTTTTGTTCCCTAAAGAAGGCCACATGCCACTCTTTTCAGAACAGTGAAGGCATTCACGATTTGAGATTCGGAGGTCAGAGGGACTAAGGGTGAGATAGATGCCTCTTGGTGTACACCCAGTTTTGGGTTCCTTTGATCAAAAAGGATGGTACGGTCCCAGAGGCCAAATGCTGTGATTCCAGAGCTCCAGCTGAAGCTTATTCCCCTAGAGTTTCAGATGTGAAAAAGACCCTAGCTCCAGGTCAGACCATTTTGTGGCTAAATTAGGATAAGGATGAACATATCTGAGGGCTGGTAGAATAGTGAGGAAAAGCAGCCTTGGTTTGCATGGGAATAATTATTTGCACTAAAATAATTATTCCAAACTGAAGCCAAGTGCATTCTTCNAGTACCTGAATGACTGTGCCCAAGTTCCAAACAGCGAGAAAACGGGAATCTTTTTTGTCTTTTGTTCCCTAAAGAAGGCCACATGCCACTCTTTTCAGAACAGTGAAGGCATTCACGATTTGAGATTCGGAGGTCAGAGGGACTAAGGGTGAGATAGATGCCTCTTGGTGTACACCCAGTTTTGGGTTCCTTTGATCAAAAAGGATGGTACGGTCCCAGAGGCCAAATGCTGTGATTCCAGAGCTCCAGCTGAAGCTTATTCCCCTAGAGTTTCAGATGTGAAAAAGACCCTAGCTCCAGGTCAGACCATTTTGTGGCTAAATTAGGATAAGGATGAACATATCTGAGGGCTGGTAGAATAGTGAGGAAAAGCAGCCTTGGTTTGCATGGGAATAATTATTTGCACTAAAATAATTATTCCAAACTGAAGCCAAGTGCATTCTTCTGAACGGCATCTTGACAACTACTAAATACTTGGAAAGCAACAAGAATGAAGGACAAAAAAAAAAAAAAACACCAGAGAGAGACTGCAGTAAAAATACAGACCTCAGGGGAAGAAAGAAAAGTTGATAAAAGGCCTAAGTAACTACTATTGGGCAAAAGGAGATGGCTACACACACTTGTTTAATTTAGCAAATCAAGGGGCCAGTGATTCCAGGCATGTCTTTAAAAAGGACTCTAAAGATACAAAAAGTAACCCTATCTTATTCTATACTGGCCTCACTTCTTCCCAACCAACTGCAAGCATCTCCTTCCAGGCTGATTCTTTGTAGACACTTCCGGTTATGTCAACTTGGCATGCACTGGAGTTTCAAAATATAGCTTGATATAAAGGGATTGTTCTTTTTTAATGATTGTTGCCAAAGAAAACTATTTTCTTGAGAAAACTTGCAGAAGCTATGCTTGGTCATCATTTAGGAAAGAGACTCTTTGCTTGAAATATCCAATCAGCATTTCATCACAGGCACTGCGGTAGCACTGATGTACCTCCTAGAGTAAAAAGACTTCAGAAGCTGCGTTTAAAACCCCAGGATCACAAAAACACTGAAACTTATTTTCACTCACTGATAAAAAGGTTCTCAGTATGATCAAGCCTGCCCAGTTCCTGAAAGATAAGGAGGTCATCTGAAAGTTCACTAAAATCAGTCTAGAAAACATTTGAGATTTGTACGACTCTTTTCTTCCCCTCAAGGGCAGTCACAGAATCTCCGTAAAGGAAAAACATTCCCAGACTGAAGACTGCTGGGGAGGCAGAGGAGAGGGAATGTGTGAGTAAGAAGACTCCATGAATAAGCGTGGGTTTCCCAGGTGGCTCAGTGGTAAAGAATCTGCCTGCACTTCAGGAGATGCAGGTTCTATCCCTGGGTCCGGAAGATCCCCTGGAGAAGGAAATGGCAACCCATCCCAGTATTCTTGCCTAGGAAATCCCATGGACAGAGGAGCCTGGCGGGCTACAGTCCACTGGGTCACCGCGAGAGTCGGCCACAACTTAGCAACTAAACAACATCAACAATGTGAACAGGCGCCCGGTCAGGAGGGCTCGGCAAGGGGCCAGGTCTGGGGGGGCCTCAGGGTTAGGATCTTGTATAACCTGCTGGCTTCTCTGGAATGTGGGTGGTCTTCCACCTTGACAAGTAAGGAGAAACTGCTATGGCCAAGAAGGTAACTCCAGAGAAAACCGGCTGGCTAACATCTGGAGGTCTCAGAAAAGTAGGAGGAGGGATCGGATGATGGCTTTTATTTTTCTCCCTTATTTCCAACACATCAGTATTTTCCAAAACACAAATGTGCTGCCACAAAACACAGCTGAGCCCCAGTACCCGACAGGATGTATAATTAATGATCAGGAGAGAAAGAGAGAGCTTCCTTTCACCCTTGTGTGTAACCTATAGCCCCTGCCTTACCCGCTCCCTCTCAGAAGCAATTAAGGAGGCTGCTCAAGTTGCTGTGCCCTGTGGAAGTTTGAGGGGTCCTCGGATTAACTTTATTAGAAAAGACGTGAGCATTCCCACCGAGATCTGCTTCTACCTTGCACCCTTCGCTGTCCCTCTCTGATCCCCCCTCCCTCTGAACACGCTAGCACTGGTTAGACCCCTAGATTAAAACGTGGTCTAAACAGAAAGCAGCTCGGTCACTCTTTTTTTCCCAGTTCTTTTTTATCCCGCAGTTTTCTATGAAAAGCTGCCCCCCACACCTTCAGCCAGTGCGGGGGAGGGGTGGGGGGGTGGAGAGAGGACATCTCTAGGGACACGACGCGACAGACCAGGCATTCAGCCTAGCAACCGTGCATAAGGTGTAGTGCGCCTGGGTGCTGGTGGGCGTCTCTGCGCCAGGAATAGCCGACATCCAGCCACCCCAACAACGTCGGGGAGGAGGCTCGCGTGAGAACCGCGGCCTTGGCCGGCTCTCGGTGGTCCACCCCCCAGCTCCAGTGCCACGCTGTCGGTGGCATTTTCGCGGACCTAAAGGCGGTGGCCTGGGGGAGAGAACACAGATGCCGAAGAACTTGGAGCGNCTGAAAAGACAGAGAAACTAAAGTAATAGCCAAGGAGAACAAGGAAGCTTATTTACTTAAATGTAGACCCAATATCGTAATGAATGTACATTGGGTTTCTTTTTTTTTTTTTTTCAGGCCTAGACCCACTTCCCACACTCTTGATATAAATCTGAGCGATTCCGCGGCAGAGAAGTCAGATGGGTTCTGTAAGGGATTTAGCGCCCTCTGGTGGCTCTTTCTGGCAGCACATGACATTATTTTGTTTAGATCGAAAAGGGGGCTTATTAACACAGAAATTTAAGATATGAAAGTTCCAAAGAGAAAACTCCAGCTGTAAAAATATACAACCATAATAATATTAATTATCCATCTGTCAGTCCTGGTAGCATATACACTGTTGTGATAAAGGCCCTAACAGAGCTTACCTTGTTACCATGATTTCTAAGCTGTAACTACTACTGGGAAAGTGTTAGTCATGTCCAACTCTTTGTTGACATGAACTGTAAACAACCCCATGAACCCCATGAACTGTCGCCCACCAGGCTTCTCTGTCCATGGAATTCTCCAGGCAAGAATACTTCAATGGGTAGCCATTCCCTTCTCCTGGGGATCTTCCAGACCCGGGGATTGAACCCAGGTCTCCTGCATTGAAGGCAGATTCTTTACTGTCTTAGCCAGCAGGTAACTCATCACTCCTTAAATTACCATTGTGTTAAAATACTATTTAACTTACCTTCCTTACCTTAGTCCTTATAATCTCTTTGTAGCATCAGAACAGACAGTGGCTATTCTCCCATTTTGCAGGCAAGGAAACAGGCTTAAATCTATTGAGTCATCACAAGAAAGAATGTACTTTTGGAGAAATTTATCTCTTTGTGATTTATAACAAAGGAATANTAAATTACCATTGTGTTAAAATACTATTTAACTTACCTTCCTTACCTTAGTCCTTATAATCTCTTTGTAGCATCAGAACAGACAGTGGCTATTCTCCCATTTTGCAGGCAAGGAAACAGGCTTAAATCTATTGAGTCATCACAAGAAAGAATGTACTTTTGGAGAAATTTATCTCTTTGTGATTTATAACAAAGGAATAAGACCACTGCAGCACATCCTTTGAAACCATACTTAAGGGCCTTTCAATACCAAAAGGGAGCACTGGTCCCCAGGATGGAGAGACAGACTCACATAGCAAGCTTTGAAGGGTTTGTTTACTATAAATGTGTTTTCCTACTTTACTATAAGTATCTTTTTCTACTTATAAGAATAACTCAGACTTCTAAAGTTTCATAAAATAATATAAAATTCACCCAGAATGATCACCATCAACAGGTAACCATTATTAGTATTTTTATATATTTCTTTCACACATCTTTTTGGGTGTGTATTTTTGCAAAATTTTGATTAGATCGAACATCTAATTTTTATTCTGTTTTCCCTTAACATTAAATTGTAAGCATTCTCCTCTGTGTCATTAAATATCATAGAAAGCACTTTGTTCTTCCATGAAGTGTTCTGTATTATACGTTGCAGCTGCAAATCTCCCCTCTGAAGTTTTCAGTTCTTAATGACAGCAGAGATTTTGGGTACAGGGTGGAGTTAGACTGACATGTGACTGATGAGGTTCAAGTGTGAGTCTGAGGGCCACGGAACACAGAATTTTCCCAATGTATCTTAATTACAAGAAAACATTTTTTAAAAAATAATTGAATAATATTCTATTTGATGGCCTACTGCTGATACTTAGGTTATTCCAAAACTTCACCTTTTTAAATAAATCCTAAAGCTTTGTCAGTGATTCATGCAAGTCAAAAAGATGCCCTGAAGATTGCTATGGGCATTCTTATATCATGGACCTAGTGCCTGTCTTCCAGATGGGTGCAAGTCCAAGCCAGCCTTCCTGTGAGCTACTTCCCAGCCTTGCCTCACATCAGGGGCTTTATATCAGCCAGTTCCAAGTGAAAAATTGGGGGTCTAGGACAAAGAACCCAAGGAAAATTCTCCCCTCTTCTAACACATCAAAGCCAATGGCTCTGAGGAAAAGAGTGTCTGTGGTCCCACCATACCTTCCTCAATCATTGGCCCCAGTGCCAACCAAAGAATGTAGCCTTCATTCCCCTAAGCTACATCCATGACTGGGGCAAAGGAGGCCCAACTCACGGACCCTGCCCTGCTTAGAACCCATCTTGCACTTTCATCCCGTTCGACTTTTGGAAATTCCTACCTCCCTTTCATGTCTGCGAGCAGCGTCACCCCACCAGAATACCAGTACTGTGGACCTTGTCTCTGGGACATAGGCAGGGCAAAAATTCACCCACCCGTCTTCACAGTGGGAAAAAGAAGACACCAAAGGAGAGAGGTCGTCCTTAGTACTCTTCACTCGTTCTTTTGACTCTCATGCTGATAGACTTTCTCATCCTCTTCATGGAAGGTCCCTGATTAGATATTTGTGAAAGCTCTGGTTCAGGCTCTGTTTCAAGATCAAGTCTAAAACTCAACTCCTTATCACTTGTGCTCCAAGGTACCCTACTGACTACATTATGAAAGGGGTGGAGGAACTTCCCAGACAGTCCAGTGGTTAATACTTTGCGCTTCCAGTGGAGGGGAAACAGGTTCAGTCCCTGGTCGGAGAACTAAGATCCCGCATGCTGCAAGGTATGGCCAAAAGAAAAAGAAAAAAATACAGATATATAAAAATAAAAGGGGTGGACTGTGCAGATGAATCAAGGGATTTAATCCTGCCTCTGCCTAGAAACTCTTGCCACTTTGGCAAAAAAAAAAAGACAATGTGGAGACTATCCTTCCCACTTATAAACCCTCTTGAGAAATAAGGAGAAATGAGTCAAAAGTCAGGCATCTCTGTGGCTTTCACTGACTTCTAATTTTGACTTACACTGTTAGTGTCTGCTTTTACCATAACATTATCCAAAGCTGGGTCCCTTTGTTTCACACTGACAACTGGCACCCTTGAAGTCACATCCCTTCTTCAACTTTAGTATCTATCCCACACTTGCCAAACTTCCTGCTTCCCAAAGGTGAGATAATAATTTAATGGCCTAACAAATTATAAACCATGGTAATTTAATGAGAGGTAAGGCTATCTGTGTGAAACCAAGAAATTCTGCTTTTGCAACATTTTCGCAAAAACAAACAAAATAAGACAAAACTCCAATCTAGCAATATCCTGGGAGCCAAAGAAAATAAGCCATTAAGGAAACAAGGCTTCGAAAACAGAAAGCTGAGTTCAGGAGGGAAATTCATTACAACTCTTTATGGAAGGAGCTTGCCAGGTTTCAGCAGAAGGCTGTTAGGTGTTCAGCGTATGTGAAACACTGTCCTAGGAATAGTGTTAGAGGAAAGAAGGCAAGGTAGGTCCTCACCACTGCTCGGGACCTGAGTCCTTGAGTCTGCCACCAAGGGGAATTTTGCACAGTTGTCCTACTAATCCAGAGAGAGCACTATGCCAGTGGGTACCAGTCCAAACACAGTGAGGAGCAACCTCTGGCTTTTCCAGGTGCTGAAGCTGTTTGGGGGCATCCACTGAGTGCCCGCCCCCAATCTTCCTCCCTGGGGACTTCTGACATGGGGTTTTATGATCACAAACTTCGGATACTTCAGATACTTCTAGAAAGATATCTTACACTATGCAGGTCTGACAGACCAGACTGTTAGAGGCAGATAATCCCAGACACATGCCTAAATCTTTGCATTCAGAAAGCCCCAGGGAGCCCCAGGATGCTGCATTAAGTATATCTCCTGCAAGGTGCTGTTCTGGATGGAAGGTTTAAAGAAACATCCTTTGGCTTATATATAAATTTTGTTTTTGAAAACAAAATTTGTTTAAAAAACAAAGTTTTGTTCGAGAAACAAAATTCTCATTTTGTTCTTCCCTTCTTGTAACACAATAGAAAGCTGTGAGTTGAACAAAGTTAACACACAAGCTGCCCTAATCATCTTGGGAACTTCCCAGGTGATGGACAGTCATGGACTTGCAGCTTTTGTTTTCACTTGCTCTTGACTCTTCTCTGAAGATCTGTCTTGGTGACACTATACTGAGACACATTGGTGGCTATGCATAAGTGGCTTTTACTTCATAAGGTAATACATACTCTGTTTAACAGAGTACAATGGCTCAGATGGGAATTCCAACCCCTTTCTCACTAGTGTAGACATTCAATGGTTTCATCGTCTGGTGGCCCATTGGAATGACTTTCCATTAAACTCAATGGGAGAGACCATTGGAATCAGAACTAATCTAAGACTGAACAGGATTCATCCTCATGCCGCACTGCCTGCAGGGCTTGCTACAAGGACAGGGGTGTCACCAGCCCAACTTGGGAGCCAAGGTGACAGGCAGAGAAATGGCATGTGGCTGCACGCGCCCTTCCTTTGGTGGCAGTAATAGTCATGATTACCCACTGGGAAATCCCGTGGACAGAGGAGCCTGGTGAGCTTATAGTTCATGGGGTCGCCAAAGAGTCAGACACAATTTAGCTGCAAAGCAAAGAGTACACCAAAGAGGTCAGGGCCCAGAGGAAGCACTTGACGTGTTGCTAAGTTTAATGCCAGCGTTTCCCCCGATTCTTAGATCACCTACACAGCTTACACCAGAGCCCCGCGCTGCCTTTACTACCACTTAATATTTGTCTCCAAGAGATTGCGTTTACTTACTCAAATTTATTTCAAGAGGATATTCTATGACCTTCATGGAAAGCCAGCATTACTAAGGGCAGAAGACAAATTAAATAAGAAATAAACATTTTTAAAATAAGATAAAATACAAACATGGAAATAAAGAATAAATAGAAGGAAAGTGTGAAAGCAGACATAATAAATAAAAACGATGTTATCAAATCAGAACTTGATATTATCAACAGCCAGCCCTTACCCTGAGGCCCAGACTTCCTTTGCTTAAAGGAGAAATTAGTGAGTGATAGAGATGTGTTACTGTCATGCTGACTGTCTCTGTGGCAACTGGATTTGAGAAAGGATTCAGCAGGGCCTAACTTTGTCATTGAGTGCCGGGATGGAAGATGAGCTAAAGTCAGCCTGGGTACTGCCTGGGGCCATATGGCTTACCCTTTGAGAAACCCTGGGCTTTCCTTCTTGTTTTAATTCTAACAGGATCCCATAAGTAAGTGTTACTCTTACTTTACTACACAGATGGGGAAACTGAGGCTCAAAAGGTCACGTACCCACTTCATCCAGAGTCACACACTGCTGGTATTTGTTCCGAGCCCTCCTGGGATCAGCAGCCTCGTGGTCACCCAGCCCTCAGCCCTCTTCTGGGACCATCCCAACACCAGAGCTGGAAGGATTCTAGAGACCATTTTCTCTGACTTTTTCTTTTGAAATGGAGGACTGTGAGACTTGGAGATATTACGTAACCTGCTTGGATCTTCACTCACTGGCAACTGAGCTGAAGTTGGAGTCCAAGTCTCCCCCTTTCTTATCTGTGCCTTTCCTGACCTCTCAAATGCCACCTGGGCAGCAGATGGGCCTGCTGGGGGCCTGGGGCTGGCGAACTTCCCCAGCCATCATCCCCTCTGCTCCCAGCAGGTCTCAGCACTCCCTTCTGGCTGACCTTTCTTTAAAATGCTGATCTGGGTCTCTGAGACCCATGGGGCTCTTTGTTGCATTGGGAGCCCACTGCCAGGGGGGGCCCCATAGTGGGTCAGCAGAGAGGACCTCAGACGTCCTCTGAGGCACCCTGGGAGTTTTTCCCCACAGCATCGGGGCCTCTGTGCACCCTACAGGGGCCAGGCAACACAGGCACCCCAGGAAACACTCCCCAGTGGGGAGCTTTAAACTCAGCAGGTGCATCTGGCCGCCCAGCTCTTCAGCCTCTCCCTGGAACCAGGATGCTTTTCATGAACTGTAAGTTCAAGGAGCTTTGAAGAGCCTCTGTGGGATGATCCCTGAGGCTTCAGGCAAGCCAGGACCTTCTCAGGGATGGTGGGGTGAGGGACGAGGTGGAATGGGGTGTCATGCTGTGCCTTTGGAGAAGGAAGGCGTTGGGAGGTAGAAGGAGCGGTAGAAAAGTTCACAGAAAGCAAAGTGCGTGTCCTGGGGGGAGGGATCAGGAGAGTAGAGAAGGAGAGGGGAGAAATGACAGGAAAAGTTAAGGAGGGAGAGGGAGAGAGACAGCAAAAGAGAGAGAGAGAGAGGGGCAGGAAGAGGGAGGGGAAGGGGAGACAACGAGGAGACCAGACACCCAAGGAAGACAGACGCGCAGCGGCCGGCTGGTGGCCTCTGCTGGGCTCTCCACCCACAGGCAGCCTGCAGCCGTAGAATAAGGGGGCTCCCAGACTCCTGCAGTAAGAAGTTATTCCCTTTATAAAGGAAAAGCACAAAATCCCAGTGGCGAACTCCTGGCAGTGAATATTTCCACCACCCCCACCCTCCCAATGCCTGTCACTCTGGGTTTTCTCCTTTCCCAGGAGAATAAATACTTGAGATGCTGGGTCTACCTGCAAAGCACAGGCCCGAGGAGACCTTACAGTTTGGACAGTCCAACCCCAGCAAGTCTCAGGTTCTGCAGTGGTTGAGGGTGAGCCTGGGCTGTGTGTGCAGGAGGTGGGGACAAGGGAGGAATCCCTCCCTCATGTGGTCTCTTCTCATTGCTGAGATGGGGATGATAATAATGGGACTCAGCATGATCGATACCTAAAAGCTGTCACCCTGCCAAGGGAGTGTCAGGCAGCAACTCCTCATCATTGTATCAGCCAGCAGGATGACATGCTTCTCAAAAATCTCCNAAGAGAGAGAGAGAGGGGCAGGAAGAGGGAGGGGAAGGGGAGACAACGAGGAGACCAGACACCCAAGGAAGACAGACGCGCAGCGGCCGGCTGGTGGCCTCTGCTGGGCTCTCCACCCACAGGCAGCCTGCAGCCGTAGAATAAGGGGGCTCCCAGACTCCTGCAGTAAGAAGTTATTCCCTTTATAAAGGAAAAGCACAAAATCCCAGTGGCGAACTCCTGGCAGTGAATATTTCCACCACCCCCACCCTCCCAATGCCTGTCACTCTGGGTTTTCTCCTTTCCCAGGAGAATAAATACTTGAGATGCTGGGTCTACCTGCAAAGCACAGGCCCGAGGAGACCTTACAGTTTGGACAGTCCAACCCCAGCAAGTCTCAGGTTCTGCAGTGGTTGAGGGTGAGCCTGGGCTGTGTGTGCAGGAGGTGGGGACAAGGGAGGAATCCCTCCCTCATGTGGTCTCTTCTCATTGCTGAGATGGGGATGATAATAATGGGACTCAGCATGATCGATACCTAAAAGCTGTCACCCTGCCAAGGGAGTGTCAGGCAGCAACTCCTCATCATTGTATCAGCCAGCAGGATGACATGCTTCTCAAAAATCTCCCGCAGCCCAGCCTCCTCACCAGAGAAAGTGCCCAGGGTGCTGATCCCTCCCAGTGACGACTTTAAAGCCCAGGGAGGAGAAGGGAAGGAGAGCGCCTCACCCTAACACATGCTATTCCACCTCTCCAAGGCTCAGCTCCTCAACTCTACAAAGGAAAAAACACATGAGTTGCTTACTAGGCAAGTATTTACTAAGTACCCACCACATGCCATGAGGCCTTCCCTGGTGGCTCGGATGGTAAAGAATCTGCCTGCAATGCAGGAGACCTCAGTTCAGTCCCTGGGCTGGGAAGATTCCCTGGAGAATGTTCTGCTCTGGCCCAGGATGTAGCTGGGTCACATTTCAGTTCTGCTTCTCTCTCTGTCTGTGGGGTATGGGTTACATTTCTTAGCTTCTTGAATGGCAGTGTCCTCATCTATATATTAGGGAGAATAGAAGTGCCTCCTCGATGAGATGTTATGAGGATCAAAGGAAAGAATCCAGACAAAGCTCTTCGCACAGTCCCTGGCACATGGTAAGTCCTGGCCTTCTGCTGTCCTGTCATCGTGAATAAAAGCGGAAAGGTGGGGATATACATACCTCTTCCCACCTTCTCCAAGTCTCTAGCCTCCACACCATGAGCTGCCTCCCCCTACCCCATCCCCTTGGTCCCTCGCCACGTTATCCTTGTATTTGCTCTCCTCTCTCAATCCACAGATGATGGTGGTCTTGTTCACTCCTCTTGGTCGCTGCTTGATATTGTCTCTCCTCCTGTGACTGAAGGGCGCTTCCATCCTCTTTCCCCCCTTTCCAGAACATCTGCCTATGTCTGTTCTTCTGAGGCCAGCTGCATTCTCTTGTCCCAAGAATGCATGTCTCAACAATAGTAAAAAAAAAAAAATCTCAGACTCATAAGCAAAAATGCTTAGAGGGAAAGAGAGAAATAAATCCCCTTCCGATAAAAGGTGGAGGGTAAGGAGATTTATTTATCTTTTTGTAGGTTGTCCATACCATCAATAAAGATGCTTGAGCATCTAATATACATACTGTGGTTGTTACTGTTGTTTAGTCAGGAAGTCGTGTCCAACTCTTTACAACCCTGGAAATCCCATGGACTGTGTTTGGAGTGGGTTGCCTTTTCTTTCTCTAGGGGATCTTCCTAACTCAGGGACTGAACCCAAGTCTCCTGAATTGGCCGGCAGATTCTGTACAGCTGAGCCACCAGGGAAGCCCAGTGTACACACTGAAGTATATTAACTGATAAGAGTACAAAAATTTGGAAGAGAAGATACATATCCTCAACTCAAGATGGGGAAAGCTTTCCAAAGATAAAGCTTCACTTTCCAAAGATAAAGCTTCACTCACAATCCAAAATTTCAAAGCCTATGGAAAACCATTGCATCAGGAGCAAATGTCAGTAGATAAAAGGAAAGCAAAATCACCTAGGGCTGCCAAGAACTTCTGGTAAAGGAATAATATCAGAGAGAATATAAAAGTAGTAACTTTAAATTATTAAAGGTATAAAAGAAGGAAATAGAAAAATGGGGGGGGAGGGGAAGGGGATGCAGTGGAACAAAAGCCAAGCGGGTCTGGAAAAGAACCAAAAAAAGCTTCTGGAGAAAGATTTAATAGCCACTAAAATTTTAAAACTCACTGAGTAGGGTAAATAGCAATTAGACTCAGTGGGACTATAAGAGCTAGGCAAATAAAAGTAGGTCTGAGAAGAACAGCCAGTTTACAAAAGAAAAAGATAGAAATAAGTGCATTGGCATGGCAGACAGAGCAGATAAAAGGCGACTTTCTCTCACAGATATCTAATGAGAGTTCCAAAAAATGATCATGGAGAATGATGAGAGAGAAGATTCAAAGAGATAATGACCGAGAATTCATGAAAACCAAGACTTCATAAATCAGGAAGCCCATGTTCTAGGCAGGATAAATAAAAAACCCAGCTAGAGATGCTTTGTAGCGAAACCAGAATTCACCAGTGTCACAGAGTAAAATATGAAAAGCAACAAGCGAGGAGAGAACTTACCTACAGAGGAATAACAGTCAGCAGACTTCTCAACAGCAAAACTGAAGCCAGGATCTGCAGAACCATGAGAGGGCTTCAAAGCGCTGAATGAGAATAACTGTCAGCCTAGAACTCTAGGCACAACTACACTGCGACTCACCGGTGGGGCTGAAATAAATGTTTTTAGACAAATGAAAACTGAAAAGCATCTGTCACCAACAGCGTCTCCCTGGAAGAATTTTTTTTTAAATATTAATGTATATTTAATTAACATTTTTCTATTAAAAATATATCAACTGCAACTCATCTCAAAAGTTATATATAGCTGTAAAATTTTTTTTAATTTTTATTTTTTAGTTTATTTTGCTTTACAATACTGTATTCGTTATGCTATACATTGACATGAATCAGCCACGAGTGTACGTGAGTTCCCAATCCCTCCCCTCCTCCCCACTCCCGCCCCACACCATCTCTCTGGATCATCCCCGTGCATCAGTCCCAAGCATCTTGCATCCTGCATCAAACCTAGAATTTCTGAAGGATGAACTTCGGGGGCAAGAAATGGAATGCAGAAGGGAGGAATGAGGAAGAAACAGGGATGAGCAGAGATACAGATTGCCNCCTCCCCACTCCCGCCCCACACCATCTCTCTGGATCATCCCCGTGCATCAGTCCCAAGCATCTTGCATCCTGCATCAAACCTAGAATTTCTGAAGGATGAACTTCGGGGGCAAGAAATGGAATGCAGAAGGGAGGAATGAGGAAGAAACAGGGATGAGCAGAGATACAGATTGCCACATGAGTAATACTCAGCAAACATTAGTTTCCAAAACAATGGCAATAATATTAATGACCGATTTGAGAGGGACCAAACAGATTGGAACCGAAATACTAGATTCAGTAAGATGTTGGACAGCGTGTGCACAGGATTAGACACTGCACAATTCTCAAATTGTCTGAAAGAGGGGTAGATGCAAGAATTAACTTGAGATTATGTCAGGTGAATATGTTAAAATTTTAGGAGCTGAAAGAACAAAAATGGAATGGATTGCTCCCAAATCAAAGAGGGGTGAAAGTCAAAGAACAGAAAAGGGAACGATGGCGCATGGGGTGGGGCCGGGGGAGGGGGGAGCAGCATGAAGTAGGATAAACAGAAATAATAAAAGAAAATGTATTCAAACAGAGCCTCTTGATGAGGGTGAAAGAGAAAACTGAAAAAGCTTGCTTGAAACTCAATATTAAGAAACTAAGATCATGGCATCTGATCCCATCACTTCATGGCAAATAGAAGGGGAAAAAGTGGAGGTACTAACAGGTTTTATTTTCCTGGGCTCCAAAATCACTGCAGATAGCGGCTGCAGCCATGAAATGAAAAGACACTTGCTCCTTGGAAGAAAAGCTGTGACCAACCTAGATAGCATATTAAAAAGCAGAGACATTATTTTGCTGACAACGTTCTGATTAATCAAAGTTACGATTTTTCCAGAAGTCATATATGAATGTGAGAGTTGGACCATAAGGAAGGTTGAGTACTGAAAAATTGATACTTTCAAATTGGTGTGCTGGAGAAGACCCTTGAGAGTCTCTCCAACTACAAGATCAAACCAGTCAATTCTAAAGGAAATCAACCCTGAATATTCATTGGAAGGACTGATACTGCAGCTGAAACTTCAATACTTCGGCCACCTGATGCAAAGAGCTGACCACTAGAAAAGACCCTGATGCTGGGAAAGAGTGAGGGTAGAAGGAGAAAGGGGGCGATAGAAAATGAGATGATAGGATGGCATCACCAACTCAATGGATGTGAGTTTGAGCAAATTCTGGGAGATAGTGAAAGACAGGGAAGCCTGGTGTGCAGCAGTCCAGGGGTCACAAAGAGTTGAACATGACTTAGCTACTGAACAACAACAACATTCAAACATCTAAAACTACAATAACTGTAAATAGATTCAACCAACCAATTAAAAGACAAGATCACAGGATTGGGTTGAAATGATTTAGGAATGCGCTGTTTCCCAGAAACACATCTATAGCTTGAAGATTCAGAAAAGATGAAACTAAAGGACAGGGGAGAGCTGCACCAGACACATTCTAACCAAAAGGAAGCAGCTGGCTGTTTAGTGTCAGACAAAATAGACTTTCAGATGAAAATAAGGTCAGCTAGGGCTCCCTTGTGGTCCAGTGATTAGGAATCCACCTTCCGATGCAGGAGACACAGGTTTGATCCCTGGTCAGAGAAACTAAGATCCCATGTGCTGCAGAGCAGTGAGCCCAAGTGCCGCAGCCGGAGAGCTCGCACACTGGATCAAGAGGCCAAGTGCTCTGCTGTGACGAAGATCTGATGCAGCTAAAAGTAAATAAATTTAAAAAGTTTTAATTAAAAAAAAAAAAAGAGAATCAGTAGAACTGACATAAGTTTATTGGTGGGTAAAGAGGGGTAGCCATTGCAAGCAGAGAAACTGTGTGTTAAAGACACAAGGGAAGAGCCTGCCTAACACATTTTAGGAGCCCAAATTCAAACTTGGGCTACATAGGGATCCTTCTTTGATTGCAACATTACTGTCTGTTATTTTTTAATGTATATTTGTAATATCTAGGTACCTTGTTAATTGCTCCACATACATTATTTCTACTTTGATAAATCTCACAGTGAAGGTACTTCGTTACAATTAATACCATTTGGGTTACAGAAAACCACCTCAATTTAAATTGTTCCAAGTGGACAGAGCTGGATCTCCCACTGGAAAAACCCCAGGAAAGGGCTTCAGCTGGCAAAGTTTGAGACACAGCCACACTCCCA
>SJYA01003115.1:109236-133048 GCA_006410615.1 Neotragus moschatus | reverse complement strand
TAGTCTGCTGTTGGCTACATGGCTCCCAGCCAGAGTACATGTGCTAGGTACGCTGCTGGCCGTGGGGTCTACAAACTAGACTAGGACCCTGCCATAGATCCCTAGGAGCTCAAGACAGATGAGTAAGCAGTGAGCACTCTAACACAGTCAAAGCTACTGTAGATCCATTCAGAGGGAATACTGGTGGGAGGGGGAGGGAAGGGAACATTCCAGTGGAAAGAGAATCAGGCGTCTTCCCTTCTGGGGAGGAGAGAAGCATCCCTGATGGTAGGAACATGAGCAAAGACACAGACGCAGGGGGGGTAACACGTGCTGGGAATCCTGAGCAGGCTGGCGTCACTGGAGCACTTTCGCTTGTCACATCTGGTGGGGAGAGGTGTTGCTACTAGCACCCAGTAGGTAAAACCCAGGGCTGCTAAACATACTTGAAACAAGGAACAGTCTCCAACAGCAAAGAATTATCTGGTCCACGGTGCCAACAGTGTTGAGGATGAGATTCGGGAGAGTGGTCACCTGTGTGAGAAACCAAGACCCCATATCCAGGGAACTGCTGCCATCAGATCTGCCTTCCCTAATGCAGAGATACAAGACAAAAATAGAGGAAGTGGTCTATTCTGGAGGGTGAAAGGATAAATAAACTCTTAGAGCCAGCTTGAGGCCTGTACTCATATCTCAGCTGTGTTTTCTGAACAAGACTCTGTGGCACCAAGGGAAAGTGACCTGGGGGGTATGATGGAGATGACTTGTACGCTCATCCCAGGGAGCAAGCAGGTCATGGGATTTGGTTTATCTGCAGGATTTGGTTTATCCACGGGATTTGGTTCACCTGGTTGGAAGACAGTGGGAATTGGAGCTGCTTCTAAGGACCACCTGGGGTCAGACATCATCACCAAGGACTGGTGAATTCTCTCCACAACATCAGGAACATTTCACTGGGGAGTAAGAAGCTCCAGGTGTAACTGTCTCTACAGTGAGTTCCCAACTCTAAGGAACACGGTCCCTAAAAGAGCTGCCTGGAAATGCAGATCAAACCTGCAATGAGCTATCACCTCACACTGGTCAGAATGGCCCCCATCAAAAGTCTGCAAAGAAGAAATGCTCGAGAGGGTGTGGAGAACAGGGAGCCCTCATTCACGGCTGGTAGGAATGTAAATTAGTATAGCCACTACGGAGAACAGTAGGGGGGTTTCTTTAAAAATTAGAAATAGAGCTGCCAGATGATCCAGCAATCCCACTCTTGGGCAGGAAAACTCTAATTCAAAAAGACACATGAACCCTAATATTCACAGCAGCACTAAGTACAACAGCCAAGACACAGAGGCAACCTAAGTGCCACCAACAGACAACTGGCTTAAGAAAAAGATATATACTATATATATAGTGTATATAATGAAATATATTAATATTATACAATAGAATATTACTCAGCCACAAAAAGAATGAAATACTGTCATTCGTGGCAACATGGATGGACCTATAGACTATTATTCTTAGTTAAGTCAGAAAGAGAAAGGCAGATACATGGAATCTAAAAAAAAAGAGTACAAATGAATCTGTATATAAAACAGAAACAGACTCACTGACATAGAAAACAAACTTAAGGTTACCAAAGGGGAAGCAGGGAGGGTGGGGGGAGAGATTAAGAATATGGGATTAACAGATACAAACTATATAAACTAGATAAACAACAAGGGCTTACTATATAGCAAAGGGAATTGTATTCAGTGTCTTGTAATAACCTATAATGAAATATAATCTGAAAAAAATAGCTGAATCACTGTGCTGTACACCTGGAACTAGCACAATATTGTAAATCAATTATAATTTAAAAAAAGAAGAAGAAGAGCTGCCGGGAAGCAGGCTAGGAACTTTCTATGGAAGATCCATAAAATCGCAGGAATATTATCAGCCCCTCAGTGAGGGGCTCACTAAGAGTTGCTACAGGAAAAAAGGGACTCCCCCCCCCAAGCATAGACCACTGAGAACAACCACTACCAACTGTCCCCAACCAGGGGGAGATCTCCGGGCCTCACCAACGGCCCACAGATACAGCTGGGAGCTCCTGGGGAAACAGTGCTTCCGAAGCTTCTGATGGAAACCCCCAACGAGATGGTCAGACTGAGTATCTACTTTCAGAGACTTGTTTCAGAGTTTTCTTTCCCATCCTAGCACAAGCCACCCCGGACATCTTCGTAGAACGAAACATGGGTTTTCAACACACCCATTACCAAAAGGAAAAGCCAGGTCCCCACCAACAAACTTTATCAGGAACAGGTCTAGAAACTCTGAGTTAGCCAGGGAGATTTGGACTGCCACCCTGTGCTCAGTCTGGGTGGAAAAGATGACCTGGGAGAGATGATCTTCTGAGATAACTTGGCTGACAGTTGTAGCAAAAAAACCAACAAACTGACCCACAGCCTTCTCTTCTTCCTACCCCAATGCTCCAGCCAAACATGCGAGGCTGGCTATAGGAAATCAGCTGAGATAGGAAAAAGAGAACACAAGAAGGCCATTTATCCTGAAACAAACTGGTCCTTCAGTTTCCACAAGACGTCCCATCACTCACCCCTCCAGGGGAGCACTTGCACGTCAGTTGCCTCGCTTTCTGGGCGCAGAGCATCATTAACTTTAAAAATGTGTAAACTGTGGTGGAGACAGGTCATCAAGCATGGTGCTGGGGAAAGGGTGGTCTGGGCTCCGTTTATGGAAACACACTGGGCGCTCACAGGCTGTGAACCTCCCCAATGGAATCTTTTGAAAAGGCTTCTCCTTCCCTCTGGCAATCCCACCAGCAGCAGTCATGTGCCCTGGGAAATGTAGCCTGGAATTTCCATCTGCCGAATACTGGCGCTTTTGCATCTCAACTTACTCTCAACTTGGGGTCCTTTGAGTGAAGTCATTTGAGGATCGAGCCCACAGCTCTACCTCTGGAACCCTATTTTTAAATATCCTGTGATCTAATTATTTTTACAACCAAACTTCAGAAACCAAGTCAATTTTCTCTTGACTGTTGGGCCTCCTTTGGGACCATGTAATTACCCGGCCCTATTTGCAGGCTTAAGTGTGCGGCTCCGAGGTTGTCCAAGTACAGGAAAAAGTTTTGTTGTGCGTACGTGTGCATAATGTCTTCGTTGCCAAGTCATTCCTAAATCGTTAACCGCTTTAAAGGCGTGTTCCATAAAAACTTTCTTCTGGGCTCCATCCAAGGCAGTGGAGCCAGCATGGTCCTGGATGGATATTTCAGGAAGGCGAGGAGCAACCGCAAAGAACCGTTGTGCCTAATCATGGCACCCGTCCGGACAGTGTAGGAAAATTGCGACCAAAAATACCTCCTGAAGACAGAATGACTACCCAACCTGGGGCCGGCTGGCGGTGTCAAGGTGTTGGGTTTTCCAAGAATGGCACATAAAGAAGACAAGTAAGAGCTGAACGTGGCTTGGGGAAAATGGCCCTGGCGATGCCAGGAGAAGCGCTGGCAGTGTGTAAAATAAAGACAGCTCTCACATAAGAAAAATCTACTATGGGGCAATGGGGTGTTGGGGGGTATGGTGCAGTCAAGAGCCACGTGTGGTAGCAGAGAGATCTTGGTTCAAACCCCAGCTCTGTGCCTTACTAGGATTGTGGTGCTGGACCATCAAACTAACTTCTCTGATTGCCCAGTTCCTGTCTTCAACACTGAAGATCGCTGTGGGAGGAGCAAAAGAGATCAAGTATGTAGCGCCGCAGCACCCAAAAGTAGAAGCTGGTCAAGCATTATCATTGTAACTATTGTCTCATTATTAACTTCTTATATCTGTAGAGTGTTTTAGAGTTTGCACAGAGCCTTACTAATCTTTTTTTTTTTTTAGAAAAACTAGGTAATTTATTCATGCAATTAAACATTGAAACAATATTAAAAAACACAATGAGCCTCTAGCGCCCACCTGGGTCTGTCCACCCATTCCCTTCCTCACTCCTTTTCCTTCAGGTAACCACTTTCTTTAGCTTCAGATGTATCTTCCAGTGTTCCTTTACACACACACGATACACATATATTCAGACATTTCCCCTTCTCTTACTAAAGAGAGCATTCTAGTTACACTACTCTATTCTTTGATGGTTTTAACCTCGTGATAAGTCTTTACTGTGGACAGATCCTAAACTCCACGGTGCTTCATGGCGTGTCTCTATCCTTGTTTCTCTAACCAGCCCCCTCTGGGTGGACATGCGGGCTGTTTCCGAGGCTAGCCTTCTGTTACCCCAACACTGCTGCAGTGAAGACCCCCGTCCACTGTCAATTTGCGCAAAAGCAGGTCCACTCTTAGAATAAACAGAATAAATAATTGTGAGATCAAAGGGCATGGACATCTGTGATTCTGACCAATGTTGCCAACTGCTCCCCGGCAGGATTATGCCATTTTGCACCCCCTCCATCAACGGACAAGATTTTGGCAAAGGAACAATCCCTGTGAACATTTCTGCTGTTTCTTCTGCTAGCTCCTCACCCCCATGTCTCCAAATGTTCTACCTAGCCGCTGTTTCTTTACTTTTACCATTTTAACTATGTTGAAATGTACAAATCAGTGACATGAGGTACAGTCACAGCATCCTGCAGCCGTCACTACTTTTCCATCTCCAGAATTCTTTCATCGTCACACAGCGAAGCTCTGTACCCATTAAACAATAACTCCCCGTTCCTCCTTCTAGCTCTCCTTATCAGTCCTGCCACTTATCCGTGTAGCATGATTTGAAGGGAACCAAGCCTCCTGCCAAGCCCCCTAAAATACTCCCCCTTGCTCTCAGAACCATAACATTCTGCAATAATAAGGGAACAGAGACTTTCATTGTATTATGAGAAATTAGCCTGGTAGAAAAACATTGCCCTGGAAGGGGAAACCAAAATCTTAAAATTATATGTAAAATCACATCACGCATAACTCATTTCTCTGTGCAGCTTTCCATGTAGGTTGGTGGGGACGAGGCTAAAAGGAGAGTGATGATGTTATATCTCATGACATGTGCGGCTGAGGGAATCAAAAGGGGAAGGCTGGGACTTCCCTGGTGGTCCAGTGGCTAAGACTCTATGCTCCAAATGCAGGAGGCTCACGTTCCACCCCTGGCCAGGGAATGAGGTCTCACATGTCACAACTATGCTCCTAAACACTGCGACAAAGACCCAGTGCAGCCAAATAAATACCACTTAAAAAGTGGGTGCAGGGAAGGCTGAGCCAAAGTAAGCAAGCGCATTTATCTGCCCCCTCCACTAAGGACAAGGCCTGGCTATCAGGTACAGAAGGGCACATTCTCTTTTGCCTTAGGCAAATACTTCGCTTCCGAAGCCCTGCCTTTCTGTAGGTACTTCCCTACCAGGACCACCCAGCCTCTCCAGCCTTATCCAAATTCGTTGTTTCAAGCTCCAAACATCTCCCCCAAACTACAAGCCAGAGGGTTTAGGGGCTAGAGAGAGGAGAGCAGGTAACAGTAAGTAGAAGGGGTGCTGAGATCACGTGAATGAAGTGCTGATCTGAGGGCCTGGCACCTGTAAGTGCTCAGTAAACAGTGACGGTGATACAGATGATGAAAACGATGATGTAAACAGCAGAGAAGCTTCCTCCAGGATCAGCTGCTTGAACGATGGCTCAGCCCCTAACTAGTGCAGCTGCTAACTTCCTTATTCTGACCCAGAACCTGTCCCCCTCCAGCTCTCGCCCATGGGTCTTAGTCCTACTTCCCGAGTCATCTCAAATCTGATTACCCTTCCACACATACACACCACCTACCAGTAGGTTGAAGAGCATGATGGTGGCTCCTTCTGGCATCTCCTCTTCTCCAGTTGGAACATCTCATCCTTCTTCAGACATCCCTCCTAAAACTTGGTTTCTAGAGCCTCATCAGGTGTTTCGACAGGGTGGAACAAGGGAGGCAAGGAGAGAGTGGCTCCTATCACATGAAACACAGAGAAAGGGACATGGCTGAGGAGCAGGTAGAACTTGAAGGACCCAGAGATCGAAGAAACAAGATGAGAAGTAAGGGATTCCTTGGGTCATAGGCTCAAAGTAATGATTCCTAAAATCTCACTCCAGAGTGCAGACACATGGGCACCAACACAGAACTCTTGGCTAGGTCAGCCCTGGACCAGGGGATGCCAGGACTTGATAGGCTGAATCTCTGGCGATTCTGTTATTTAAGTGTGTTATTTCTGAAGTTCATCCAAGGTTCATGGGAGCTCATTTAAAAGTAGGATATTAGAGAGACTCACAACACCCTCTCAAAGCCACCATATTTATCTGTAGGTAGAGAATGCAGCTGAGATACGATGAGTTTGAACTCCACATCCCCAGGGGTCAAGACTCACTTTGACCAGAAGAGCTCTCTCTCTCTCCCCTGTGAAAACCTGTTTGTGGGACAGGACAGAACAGAGGAGCAACATGCCACAGAGCAGGAAGGGGACGCTGAGTACAGCTTTCCTCTCTCCCCCTGGGGATCCCTGCAGACTCCACTGTGGGCCAGTGACAGCATCGGCGTCAAAATCTACTAATCAATGGTGGTTAATAGGCTGGCAGATCCCTGGTGCTGAACTCCAATTAGATTATATGTCTATGCACATTTTTTTGAGTCCTAGGTGATTTTTCAGCTCAGATTATCCAAGCGTGTGTTCACTGCCGCAACTCAGCAGCCTGATTTCCTAAGCCTTCATTCATTCCTCCCCATGCAGAAAATCTTCTCTGTCCATGATCCTCACTCTTTAAAAACCTCCCCAGAGCACATGCCCCATGAACACGCCCTTCTCTATTAAGTCTAGCAAGTTTCAAGAATGAAGGCACAAGTGGGCTTTGACACACAGAACACAGAACCAGGAAAGAAATCACGGCCACTGGTGGCCCCTTGAAGGGTGTCACCACACAACTGTGAGCAGAAGAGCCATCATTGACTCCCCGCTTCTCCTGGTTCACTGGCCACAGGGTCGTGTATCCAGACGCCCAGTTGGTGTGAATAGTCCCCATGATATCAGCAGCCTGGTTACTTGTGCATGCCAGAACAGATCCAGGTGGCTCAGGATTGGGGCCTGGGGGGTTCATCTACACAGGGTACAGATGTGGAGGTCAAGTTCAGGTTGTGACCCCAGCGGGAGGATAAGTGTGGCCACATGTAGCTAGCCTCGCTCTTTCCCAGGTGTGGCTGCAAGTTCTTCCTAGCAAAGTACCATCTTTATTGAGGCTGCCCAATTTTTCTTCCCATCCACCTTCTCTTTTCTGTTTTGGCTCAGTAGCGACTGCCTGAGTTGGCGCTTATGAGTCAATTCCACCTACTTTTGGTCAAACTCCACTCCTGGCTTGGTGATCGTCCAAGACAAATGCAGAAGCCACAGGAGGCTGGAGAGGTGCCCTGGCGGAGAGTTGCCCAGCAGAAGTTCAATTAATTTCTCAAGTCGCCATCAGGACCTCCAACACGGGAGCAGAGGTCAGCATCCAAGGCCTGGTGGGGCTCCTGGCTGGCGTCCTGGGTAGACATTCAGGATGGCAGGACCTCCTTACCTCTGCTTTCAATACGAGAGCCCTCCTGATTCCAACACTCAAACACACATGAGAGGGACAAGCTTTTGAATTCCACTTATTTTCTAAGACAAGAGGCAGTGAGGAAGGCAGATACAGAAGCAGAGAGGGCACTGCTTCAGGTCTGGCTCCAGTCCACTTCTCACACTTAGACCTTTCACTGCGCTCACCCCACATCTTCAAACTTACGCCCCTCTTGTTCCCCAGCACCCACAGTGGCTCTGAAATTTTTATATAAGAAGTTGAGAATCCGACTGGAAAAGGACCTGGGAACTGATTAAGCCCAGTATCTTGAGGTTGAGTGAGTACTTCTTGGTGGTGGCTGATGGAGATGACTGGGGTAGCCCACTGCCCGGCAATCACCACTCCAGCTGGCTGAGTCGTCATTCTCTTTCCTCTCAACTTATGACACCCATGCCATGGACCTAGCTTTACTCCTCTCCCTTCCTTCCCCTGACCCAGAAGAATACTGCACAGATCTTCCCAGGCCCAGCTTCTCAGTGAGACCCAGTTAAACACATTCAATGACTACTGCTCATTTAATTGGCAGCTGGGTATGGTGCCTGGATGGATGCCAGGCACTGCTGCTGCTGCTGCTAAGTCGCTTCAGTTGTGTCTGACTCTGTGCGACCCCACAGACGACAGCCCAACAGGCTCCCCCCATCCCTGGGATTCTCCAGGCAAGAACACTGGAGTGGGTTGCCATTTCCTCCTCCAATGCATGAAAGTGAAAAGGGAAAGTGAAGTTGCTCAGTCGTATCCGACTCTTCGCGACCCCATGGACTGCAGCCTACCAGGCTCCTCCACCCATGGGATTTTCCAGGCAAGAGTACTGGAGTGGGGTGCCATTGCCTTCTCCGAGGCACTAACAAGCCCTAAATCTTTTCAAGACTTTATGATTTGCAGAACTTTCACATTCGCCATCTCCTTCAACTCTCACAACTATTTAGAAGAGAGGGGGTCATTATCCAACCTTACAAATGAGGACAAAAACAGGCATGGCAACACAGATTTTAGACACACAGACCTGACCTGAAAGTTCACCTCTAATTGCTATNCTTTTCAAGACTTTATGATTTGCAGAACTTTCACATTCGCCATCTCCTTCAACTCTCACAACTATTTAGAAGAGAGGGGGTCATTATCCAACCTTACAAATGAGGACAAAAACAGGCATGGCAACACAGATTTTAGACACACAGACCTGACCTGAAAGTTCACCTCTAATTGCTATTGCTCTGTGTGAGCAGGGACAGGTGTGAGTCTCAGCTTCTCCATGTATAAAGTGGGAACTATAACTACCCACCTGGTAAGATTCTGGTTAGACCTAGATATAGCATTCAAGTGCCTCGCCAAGTATTTGGAATGGAGGATAAACTCCTAAATGTAACAGCTTTGATGATGATGAACACGGTGGTGGTGGTATTGGTGACGACAATGATTATGCTAACCAAGATGTTGGTAGTGATCTTGTTGTTTACATTTTCTAACTTTTCTACAGATAATCATGACTACTATCATTTAAGGGGAAGAAAAATGATTCGCGTTCTTTCAAATCCTCCTGATGAGGGCTTGATTCTTCTACTCCAGGGTACCTAGAAAGCCGGCAGTCACAGGCAGGTGCTGTCTGAATGCCCAGCCAAGGCCTCATTCCCCTCACTTGGTCTCGCTCACCATGTATTCAAATCCAGGTAATTTTGCCCAGCAGCTACTGGTACTCGTGGAATTGTCCCCAAATTGTTCCACTGGCCTTTCTAGGAGGGAGCTCTTTATAATTAGTCCTTTCATCAAGATGCTGAAAGACAAGTGATTATTTGGGGGAATTACTTGTCAGCAAGAAGACAAAGCTCTGATACGACATAATAGAATCGCGTGTTAATTACAATCTACAAGACGCTATCACATCATTTCTTAATCCACAGCTTATTAGGCATTCCAGCCTCGGCTCCCTGTCACCACTGTGGGCTTGTTACAGCATGAGAAGCAAACGGCATCTCAAATGAGGAAACTTCAGGACTGTGAGAATGCATCCACGTGCAGGTGGCCAGCAAGCATCTTCCTAATGAACCTAATTTTGCCTTGGATCCAAAGTACCACCTGTATACCCACGAGGGCACACATGCCCACAGTTACACAGAGGCAGACATTCTCAGAACATCTTGTGAAAAATATCCAAACGCTTTCTGATTACATTTCTTCTGTTTTGCCTTTTCTGTGTGTGTGTGTGTGTTTTCCTTAAGCAACTTGGAGTGATTTCTTGAGATAGAAAACCAAACTATCAATCAAGTATTCAAAATTCTCAACCAAGTGCCAAGCCTGCCACAGACACAGGGGCACAAAAAAAGATAACAGGGAAGGAGAACGTGTGTCCTCGTGGAGTTTGTAATCCAGTTAGCAGGGCTCAGGGTCCAGAGAACAAGGAGCGAAAGACTGGCAGGAGCAGGAAAGCAGGCAGGTTTAATCATGTTCCAGATACTCCTGGCCTTCTGAGAACAGAAAGAGGGGGAGCATCCGGTGAGACCTAGGGGAGGAGAAACTGGGTTTAGTCTAGAGGAATGGGTCAGATAGGAAGCAGAAGCGGGGAGGATCCTGTTCTGTAAGCAGAGGGGAAGGGAAGGGATGAAAGGGGTGGGGACAGGTGAGTATGAATCTTGATGAGAAATGTGGTAGAGCTCCATAGTGCTAATCCGACGTCCTTGTTCTCTGGAGTAAAGAGTCGGGGGTAAAACAGACAGGGGTTAGGAAGTTAATGATGCCCTTGGGCTCAGGAAAGGTTAAGGGGGACTGGCTCCTCCACTCTTTTATAGTTCAGAGCCCCATCATCGAATTTGTCAGGACCCTTCTATATCAATTTTATCCTCGACTGGAAGGTTTTCCAGCTTGCCGAGGGTGTCTGTATTTGGGGATCGCTTGTTACCCACAGCTTAAGGGGGACCAAATTCCTAAGGGCAGTGGCCTCAGGTTTTGTCCCTCATTGTCCATGTTAAGCCAAGTCATTTTAGGATGTAGCCACAGGGGACCAGTGCTGGGTCAGCTCTCAGTGATGGGCTCAAGATTCACAGGGATTAAGGCGAGGCGGTGGACACCAGATTTGGTTTCCCTGTGATCTTCAACAGGATATTGGATTGCATTCAAGGAGCCGCTAATGGAGATGGGGGCAGGAGGTGGCCAGCCCTTTGGAAAATAATAACCCCTGAAGATTTTCCATCCTGATAGTGAAATCCAGTCACCTA
Source organism: Neotragus moschatus (assembly GCA_006410615.1). Classification (NCBI taxonomy): domain Eukaryota; kingdom Metazoa; phylum Chordata; class Mammalia; order Artiodactyla; family Bovidae; genus Neotragus; species Neotragus moschatus. Next base: position 122,283 of record SJYA01003115.1, on the reverse strand, counting down.
ACGGCGGGCCACCACTCGGGATCGCTGCCCCACTTTGCTTGGTTAGAGGGAAGTCGATGACACCAGCGGGCCTTGTACCAGGGCCAGGGAAGGAGAAGGTCACCAGCGGCACTGTCGCCAAGTCAGCATCCGGGGGGAAGGAAGTCATCCACTGAGCCCCCAATTTCCTGAGCCCATGGACCCCCCAGTGGAGCAGGAGAGGTGGCCCCCCCAGGCAGGAAGGGGTGCCGGGAGACCCTCCTGCCAGCTTGTCCACCACCTGAACACCCACATTAGTGATTCCTTCTCCACAGACAACCTGGGGATGGGGGTGGCTTTGGGGCTCCAAGGACCCCTTCGGTAGTGTGAGTATCCACAGAGGCATAGGAGAGCTTGTGGTTGATCACGAGGCCTCATGGGATCAGAAGCCAGTCCGGGCTCAGGAAGGGGATGAAAAAGTAGCTAAACTTGATTATCATTTCGCCAAGGTCAGCATTCAGGGAACGTGGCCTTCAGGACTGCTGACTCAGATGTCACCCTCTAACACAGAGAGAGCCTGGGCTTAATCCCCCTCGGCTCTCCTTCCTAGCAGGCCATAGTGTTTACCTAGCTGGCTCAGAGCTTGCTGCAGCCTCCTTTCAGCCTTCCCGTGGGGCCTTGCATGCTCCTCCAGCTTGCCTTCCGGGCAGCCTCACTGGTTCCATCCCCTGGTGGGGCCCGGTGCTGCCACTCTGGATCTCTCTGTCTGCTTTTGAGCACACAGCGAGGGGCAATGAAGGAGTGAAGGCATCACAGCCCGGGGCTGGGACTCCAGCTCTTTGACACTGGTGAGCAGGGGGCAGCTTGTGACCCTCACTGTCTGAGACTCTGGACATTCTTACAGCCGACTGTCAGGCTGTGGCGAAGACTAAGTGTNGAGCGGCACAGCTGCAGGGCAGCTCTCCTCCTCAACTTGATCCAGAGGCTAGGCTGACAGGGGTCTCGTCAGTTTTGACCACTGGCGTCGCTGAGGAGGGTTGCTGGGAAACGCTAATGGACTGGGGTCCGCCCACTGGTGTGTATCATCCCTGCCTACAGCCCACAGGCTGTAGCTCAGTCACGTGGCCCCACCCACCCTAAAAGGGGCTGGAAAGCAGAGCCCTAGCTGGTAACCTCCTCGCCCGAGAATTCCACACATCAGAAGACAGAGTACACTCTCCTTTGACGAATACTCAACCATCTCAGCCTCACTGTGAATTTATGTCACGCATAGAAAAGCAAACGGCAGATATTGGTAACTTAAATACAGCCTCATAAATCTGTTTAACAAGACAAGCTAAGGATATGAACTTACTGTTCACAGAAAAACAAGTGCCAATACTCATGAAACACATGAAAAGTGGTAAACCCCACTCAAAAATCAAAGAAATCAAAACAAAGATACTAAATTTTATTTATCAGACTGGTAAAAATGAAAATGTTTGGTAATAGGTGTGCAATACACACTCTGAAATACAGCGGGTGGCAGTATAAATCAGTGTGACAATCTTGGAGAACAATAAAAAAATTTAAAATACATCTATCTTTTGTTTGACCCAATTCCAAACTAAGAAATGTGTCCTGGAGATAGACTGATTTTGAAGGCTCGTGGAAGCATCTGGTATACTACCCAAAAACAAAACAAACAGGTGAAAACCAGGAATAGTTTCTTTGGCCACAAGTAGGAAACATGTGGGTTAAGGTACAATGGACACTATTCAATATATAAAATGAATGGTGTGGAATCATTTGCGATCATGTAAAAAGATGTTCAAAAAACCCAGAAGAAGCTCACTGAATCAGTCTTCTCCTAACAGACTTACCAAATCATTTGATACCCCTAATGCTTCTGTAGAACCCACTATCTGATGCCCACAACCCACTCTCCAGCATTCCAAGACTCTTCTTACAGAAGGATGATTAGAAGGAATCAACGTGTGTTTGTTCCCAAACACATGTGTTCCAGCCATACTTGTTATTGCTAATTCATAACTAAATACTAGGAAACAATTAAGGGGACTTCCCTGGCGCACCAGTGGCTAAGACTCCAGTCACTCACTGCAGGGAGCAGAGGTTTAATCCCCTATTGGGGAACTAAGATCCCACACGTCTCACAGTGTGGTCAAAAACAAAGCAAACAAAAAAACTAAGGATGAGTATAAAAGTGAGTCGTTTCTATGAATGCTAAGGTGAATGCCTTGAAAATGCTTGATAAAATTGTGCTTCTAAAAAAACCCAAATGATGCCAAAATAGGTGTGAGTGAGACAACTATAAAAAATGGTGGGGGAAGGTAATAACTACTTTGGAGGATCCTATCATCATATCTTCCAAAATATCTTTAGATTCTTATTCGGCATTAAAAAACTGAAGCTGCAAATTGTAGATCACGTATTACGAATGTGGTTTTCACTGAAGACAACAAAGATTGCCAGTAAGCGGATCGCGCACTCCAGAGAAGGGCCTTCGCCCCACCCGTAAGTTCATCTGCTGATGTTTGATGATATGAAAGATTCAGTGGTACATTTTGTAGCTGTGATAATGTTACTGTTATGTTTGGTTGTTTTAAAGAACGCTTATCTTTTAGAAATGCAGTAGTAGTTAGCATGGGCTGCCAGAACAAAATACCACTGGCTGGGTGGCTTAGGCAACAGGAATTTCTCTCTCATGGTTTGAGAGACTGCAAGTCTGACATCAAGGTCCTGGCAAGTCAGTGCCTGGTGAAAGCACTATCGTTGGGTGACAAGTGGCCTGCTTCTCACCAGATACTCACATGGCGTTTCCTTGATGCCTGTCAATGGAGAGAGAGGCAGGCTCTCTGATGCCACCTCTTACAAGGGTGCTAATCCCATCATAAGCATCCCACTCTTATGACCTCAGCTAACCCCAGCTACTTCCCAAAGGGCCCATCTCCAAAAACCATCACCCTGGGGGCTAGGGCTTCAACATTTGAATTTTGGAGACATAGTTCAGCCTGTAGCAGATGCAAACTGAAATATTACAGATTAAGTAAAATTATTTACATCTGAGATTTGCTTCAAAGTAATAGCAGGTTGGGAGAACAGATACAAAAGAAACAAACTTGGCTACAATTCAATAATTTTAAAGTTAGATGATGGGTACGTGGGGTTTATTTTACTATTCNAAATATTACAGATTAAGTAAAATTATTTACATCTGAGATTTGCTTCAAAGTAATAGCAGGTTGGGAGAACAGATACAAAAGAAACAAACTTGGCTACAATTCAATAATTTTAAAGTTAGATGATGGGTACATGGGGTTTATTTTACTATTCTATTTTGTATATGTTTAAGATTTTCTGTAGTGAAGAACTTGTGAAAAGATAGGCTACGGAGGAAAAAAAAAAGATTTTCTGTAATAAAAAGTAAAAAAACAAAGTAATATATACTCCTACTGAGCAAATTAGTAAAACATTTAAAGTATATATATATATATATATATATAATTTTATAATTACCCTCTTAAACTGCTCTTTAACCAGTATCAATTACATCATTAAAGAAAAAATAAGCGGGCATAAGTCCAGGTATTACACTGAACAAATATGTTAGTAATATACATCTGGAGTATATGTAAGTTTTACCCCAACTCTCAGGCAAAAGCAACGTTATTTTCTTTGGTATTTTTCTGAAGCCAGACGTAACCTGTTCAGAGTCCCCATGCTGCAAGTGTGATAAGAATGTTGATCTCTGGCATTCTGGGACTTCTTGTCTCATCTGGTGGACATTCAGTGAAGGAAATCATTGCTGTCTTCCTCCTCACATCGTCCAGACGGCAGTAAGAGGCTGCAACCCCCCCAGAGCAGCAGACCCCACTCCCTTCTCCCAGTGCCAGAGAAGCAGCCTTCCTCAAGTCAAGCCCCAAACAGCAGCCTCCACTGCCCATTTCTCCTGTCCCTAGTCTTCACGCAGGGCACCTGCAGGGCGTCCTGAGCCCAAGAGGTTTACAGGGCAGGTCAGGACTTCCTGTTCAACCACTGCACAGGTGTGTCTGAGAACTTATTCTCCCCACTCAGGAGGCTGAGAAAGGCAGCTGAGGAAAAGACGCAGCGACAATACTTGCCTGAGTCGTTAAGGGTCTGCAAGGCCCTGCAAGGGACTTATCTTGGGGAAGCCCCTCTGCCCTTACGTGTCTCTCCCAAATACTTTTTTTTTTTTTTTAACCCCTGATGGTTTAGAAAAGTTCTTTTCAGCTTCACAATTTACTATTGGTAATGTCATGCACATCTTCAGAATTGTTACCACATTTGGGGAAATCTCTATCAAGGCTCTGTCCTACATCAGCTGAAAAATGGCAGGACATTTCAGTTTTTCTTAGGTGTACAAGTTGGTTTTTCATGGGTTCCAAATTACCTTTTGAAATGCATTTTTTTGAGCCTTCAGGCTGTGGTTTCTACGAGATATCAGTTAAAATGCTGCTTCCTTGGGGGAAGAGGATGCAAGGCTATCCTCTTTCTTGGAAGTAGACATTGGTTTGTAGGTGGGAGGAAAAAAAAGAGCCAGCCATTGCCAAATGCCTACTGTGTGCCAAGCTGTGGACCTGAGACCCTTTCCATCGCACATATTCCGTCTTCTCTACAAGGCTGGGAGATAGGGATTATCATCATCTTCTAGATATTAAAAGGGAACCAGTCAGATACACATGCTGGGACTAGGATCTGAAACCAAGACCATGTAGGTGTCTGGCTCTTGCCATGGGAACACAGGCCCTGGGAACACAGGCCCTGGGACCACGGGCAGCCCGCAGTTCGCACGGCGGGGACTTTTCCAGTCCCTCTGCTGGGCTGAGCACTTGTCTAGGGGACCTGGGCCCACCTATATTTTCTCCCCATTTCTATTTAGAAAGATTTCATCATCTGCATTGTTTTGGGCAGCGACCAGAACCATCTGACCATGGGCAATAATATATTTTAGAAATGGTGAATAAAAATTAAAATGTGCAAGACAGCCACTCACAGTGCCTGGTCCTTAGTAAGTCTTTAATTAGTTACAGCTATTAACATAATTGTCAAGAATTCCCTTTTCTTGTTCCTTCTTTCCTTCCTCCCATAAAAGCATTTTAAACTGCAAAGATTAACTGGCTCCTCCTGCCTCCCAACTATGCAAGTTGGGCTGCTAATGAGCAGATGTTCTTGGAGATCAGAGGGAGCTGGGGAGAGGTGAGACGGGGCTGCACGCAGTGGGTCCCTCTGGGAGACGCACCCCGCAGGCCCTGGTCATCTGGGGCCGTGGAAGGAACACCTCTTCTCAACTGTACAGCCAGAAGGCTGGCCTGCTCTCTGCCTCTCCCACTTGCTGGCTATACACTTTGACTGCGCTGGGCCTGTTTCCTGCCTGTAAAATAAAAGGGTTGGACTGGACAGCGTTTACTCTCACATTCAGCCCATTCATTTAAGAACGGTTCCCCAAATGCCTACTGGGTGCCAGCCCTGAGTAGGCAGTGGGGCACAGCCGGGATCAAGACTCATCAGGCACCACCCACTTGCTGCTTTGCAGAAAGCTCTCACAGCCTGGGTTCTGGAATCTGAGGATCCTTGATGTGTTTCTCCATCCTCTGACTCCTGTTCAGAGGCACTTCCAGAGTCTGGTCTCAAAAGACAGAAGAAAAACTATTGAAAGCAGCTGTTAATGGGCCACTCACCCTCCAGAGGGAGAAACTTGGAGGACGTGCCCCGCCCACCCCAATCAGGGAGAAACTGGCCCCAGGCCTGCTCCCTGCCCAGCGAGACTTGGGGTTAAATCTCAGGTTTGCTTTAGGGAAATGCAAGACAAACCCACGCAAGGAGATACAACTTCCCACTCACTAGGATGACTAAAACAAAAGAACAGACAATGACAAGTGTTGGTGAGGATATTGTGAAGCTAGACTTCTCAGACAGTGCTCACGGGAATGCAAAAGGGTACAGCTGCTGTGGAAAACAGTCTGTCCCTTCCTGCAAAAGTTCAATACAGGATTACCACATGACCTGGCAGTTCCACTCCTAGGCACATACCAAGGGAACTGAGAACATATGTCCACGCAGAAACTTGTACACAAATGTTCAGAGCAGCATCATTCACAATAGCCAAAAATGAGGAAACAATCCAAATATCGAGCAACTGATGAATGCCTGGATAAAACTTGGCATACTCCTACATGCGTGCTAAGTCGCTTCAGTTGTGTCTGACTCTGCGACCCTATGGACTATAGTTCGCCAGGCTCTGTCCATGGGATTCTCTGGGAAAGAATACTGGAGTGGATTGCCATGCCCTTCCAAGGGGATCTTCCCGACCCAGGGATCGAACCTAGGTCTCCCACATTGCAGGAGGGTCCTTACCATCTGAGCCACCGGGAAGCCCTATACCACTACAGTGGAATATTATTATTCAGCCATAAAAAGGAATGAAGTTCTGATGCATGCTACAATATGGATGGCCCTTGAAAACACTATACTAAGTTAAAGAAACCGGACACAGAAGACCACATAGGGTACGATTCCATTTCTGTGAAATGCCCAGAATAGGCAAATCCATAGGGTCAGAAAGGAGATTAGTGGTTTCAGGAGGAAATCTATCCCTGAAATGCGTCTGGCTGAAACATGGTCATCGTATTAAAACCTCACCACACCAGGGACTGCCTGTTTAAAGGATTCCCTTATAGAAACCCTTCCTACATGAAGTACATAATCACCTAGTAATTTACCTTTCCTGCCTCCAGCCAAGCTTTCACATCATGACCTTGCTTCAAGCTGCTGTTGCTATATTCTGGCACAGGCTCTATTCTTAACAGGGCATCCCTCTGCTGATTGCATGTTGAAAAAAATATTTCAAAACACTTTTCCAAGTTATAAACAAAGACCTGAATGAAACCTGTTTCTCTGTCTCACATTCTGTGATAAATTGACTCCCCCTACCTACCCCTTCTATTGCAAGTGCCCCTGGACCAATTAAATAAGAACAGGCTCCATCTCAGAGGCCTGTGTAAGGAGGCAGACAGCCATCCTTTCAGTTGAGTCCAGTCGCTCAGTCGTGTCCAACTTTTTGCAACCCCATGGACTGCAGCATGCCTGGCTTCCCTGTCCATCACCAACTCATGAAGCTTGCTCAAACTCATGTCTATCGAGTTGGTGATGCCATCCAACCATCTCATCCTCTGTCATCCCCTTCTCCTCCTGCCTTCAATCTTTCCCAGCATCAGGGTCTTTTCCTGTGAGTCAGTTCTTCACATNCTGAGTGAACTCCGGGAGTTGGTGATGGACAGGGAGGCCTGGCGTGCTGCGATTCATGGGGTTGCAAAGATTCAGACACGACTGAGTGACTGAACTGAACTGAACTGAAACTGATGTTTCCCAGACTTGGATCTTCCCAGGACTTTTCTCTCAATTCTTGCCACATTCAACTAGTACCTCTACTTTTTAATTATTTACTTTAAAAATTATATTTAAATTAGCCTTAATTTAAATATTTTTTAAAGGAAACTTAGCATCACTGTCCCAAAGGAGATGGTAGGGAGTAGCTGCTAAGAACATGGGCTCTGGATTGAATCCAAGCCTGGCCCTCTTCTCCCTGTGACTCTCTGGGTATTTACTAAAATCCTCTGAACCTCAGCTTCTGTGTCTGAAAAACGGGGGACCTAGGACTCTCTCATGGGGTTGTTGGTGAGGACCAAGTCACAACACTCCTTGGAACTTGGCAAGAGTTCACTACCACTTAGGAGATGACCGCAAAAACAAACATACAGAAAAGCAAACAATTGATGAAATAGTAACCAGACACTGTCTGCAGCCCAGTGTTCTCTTTGTACAAAGATGAACAAAGGTTACAGCCATTTTGAAAACTTACAAACTCCAAACAAGATTTTCTTAAGTGGTCAGAAGTACTGAGGAGCGTTGAAAGAGGAATAACTATCTCACCTTGTGAGACACTCTTATCACTCCTGCGTCCCAGCTAGAACCATCCTGTGCACTTTCCATCACTTGGTCCACTCTCTGGGAAAGGCTGGGTGGAGCAGTAATTTCCCAGGGGTAGGGTGGGGGCAGAGGGTGGGAGGCACGTGTCTCCAACAGAGAGATCTGCTGATTTACCCAGCTCCTCCCCAACCCCGGCTCCTGTTGGCCGTACACGTCTTCCACAGGTGAAAATTATTGTGTCTGACAAGAGTGTGTTGTCTGTGGGAGAGTGTCCCTCATGTGAACAGTCGAGAGCCAAGGAAAGGGCTTTAGATCAGCGTATGAAGGGGCACCTTAGCCGATTTAGCAGACAGGTATGAAGATGGAGCTTTAGGCGTCCTTTGCACACGCTGCAGCATGTAAGACTTCATATCCACTTTCTATTGAGTTCACCAATCCAGTGAAACATTCAGGCAGATGATGATAAAACCAAGACAAGCCACGATTAGCTTAAATTGGACAAGGTAACAGGTGACGTTAAGGAACTGGTGTTAATATAGCTGGGGATGATGATAAACACTTCTCTTAATAAAATCTACTTATTAATTTTTAATGCCATATTGGGCTTCCTCGATGGCTCAGTGGTAAAGAACCTGCCTACAATGCAGGAGATAAAAGAGACGCGGGTTTGATCCCTGGGTTGGGAAGATCCCCTGGAGGAGGAAATGGCAACCCACTCCGGGGTTCTTGCTTGACACATGCCATGGACAGAGGAGCCTGGTGGGCTGCAGCCCAAAGGATTACAGAAGAGTTGGACCTGACTGAGCAACTGAACAAATACCATCTTGGTCTGCTACTTGAAGAACCCAAACTAACATGATAGCTAAGATGTTCAAGAAGAAAAAGTTGGGGGAACACACTCTACTTAATATCAAGATTTGTCATGAAAGCACAGTAATCAAACTAGTGTTTTGACACAGGTTTGGACAAATGGATCCAAAGACCAGAACAGACAGCACAGAAGCCTTGCACACACACACACACACACACACACAATTTAACAAGTGTGGGTCTATAAGAGAGTGGGAAAGGGATAATATTTTTATAAGTAAAACTCTAATAGTGGATATGTCTATGGCTAGGGGGATGAAATAACACTTCATACTTCATACAAAAATCACCTCCAGGTGTATTCTAAACCTAAATGTAAAAGAAAACAATAAAACTTCCATAAGATAATATGGGAGACTGTCTTCATGGGTCCAGCGTAGGAGAAAATTTCCTAATTGGGATACAGATAGCTGTAACAAACGAGGAAAAGACTGCTATTTGGACCCCATTAAACTAAGAACATTTCCATCAAAAACAACCATTTAAAAGTTGGAAAAGGATCTTTGCAACACATATAAGTGGTATTGGAGTCATATCCAAAATACGAAAAGAACTTCTACCAAAGAGCAAGAAGCAAATATTCTAATAGAAAAATGGTAAGAGTCTTGAACAAGCAATTCACAGAAGGAGCTCAGCTCCATTCAGTATCAGAGAAATGCAAATTAAAATCACTGTGAGGTATCACTCTATACCCACCAGAATGTATACGTACAAAAGTCCAAAGAATGACAAATATCCAGGAGTTACAAAAATACACAAATGTGTACTAGTCAAACTGATCACGATAAGTGTGAGTGAGAATGTGAAGCAAAAGGAATTCTCATGTCGAGAGTAGGGGTGTAATTTTGGTACAGCCACTTTAGAAAACAGGTTGGCACTGCATAGTGTAATTGAAGGTAGGCCTACCCTAGAATTCAGCAATTCTACTTCTAGGTGGAACAAAACGCCTATTCATAGAAACATGATTCTTACAGTTCCAAAACAAAAATTACTCAAATGTTCATTAACAGCAGAATGGATAAATACAATGTGGTAACTTCACACAATGGACAGCTACACCGAAAGGGAAATGTAGCAGACTGCCATTGCATATAAATGTCTGCTGGGTTTCTCAAACAACATTAAGACATATTTTTAAAAAACATACAGCACATTTCTATTTATTAAAAAAATCAGAATTAAGCAATACTGTATTGTTCAGCGGTGAATACCCATATATGGCAAATTATGAAGAAGCATAAACACCATAGTCAGGATAGTGGAACCCACCAGGACAAAGGGAAGGTGGCATGACTCAGAAGAGGCACGAGGTGGGGCTTCCGGGAAGTCAGCAAAGAGCCAATTAAGTGTGTTTGCTTTTTTGCTATTTATTGACCCATCAAGTTCTACATAATGAACTTTCCCGAGTGTGTGTCATATTTTGAAATAAGTAAACTTGACTTGGTTAATTGGTTTGACAATGACAATTAGCTTTGCACCTAGAGTGTCTGGTGAACATTTTCCAAGGTTTAGATGGAAATGTGTTTAAAGCATTCATGGAGACAAAAGCATTTCGTCAAAAATATGAAGGTGATAAAGGCAAACTGAAATTTATGCTTGCATATTTCCCAACTCTTTCTGGGAATATCAGTTTTCAAAATGTTCCTATGTAAAGGAATGAGAGGATGATTAATAGTTATTTGATAGGTCTCAGTACATAGCCTTTTTGATATACTTCCCAGAAACTGAGAACATTAATTACTCTAATGACTGGGTTGCAGATCCTTTGCAAACCAATGATTTCTAATTCTTGGCTTTCAACAAAACTTGAGGACTTAGTCAAACTATTAGCTGATGTAATGTTAAAAGTGGTTTTTGATGATAGATCATTAAGTGATTTTTAAGAATGTCATCCATAAAAAGTTCCAAGAATGATATATATGACAATGTTTTATATATATATATACAATAAAATACATCCATTCCTATTGTTTATGTGAACAAAACTTCTCAGTGCTTACCTCTATAAAAATATTCAATAAGAAGAGAAATTAACTGAACTCTTTCTCATTCTAGCAGTTAGTAATATTCCACAATGGATAAATGAACCAATTAATATTTAAATGCTCAGTTTACATTATTAAGAAATGAATTTCCTTTTACATTTATACTCATCATTTATAAAAATTGTAATTTACTCATATGGCTTTGCTCACTTGTGTATTCATTAAAATTATAGCTTAATCTAAGATGTGATCACAAGAAATAAAAAAAAAATTTTAATTTGTGTGTGTTTAATTTTATTGCAGAGATGCAAGTAATCTATAATGACTTTCAAGCATAAAAAATGTTAGAATGAAATTTTATAAGATGTACAGAATAGACTTAAAGATTGTTCATGTATTTTTAAATAAATGATTATATCAGATTACTATGAAATTTAATATCTTTAAATATATTTTATTTTTGGCCACACCACGCAGCATCAAATCTGTGCTCTCTGTATTGGAAGCATGGAGTCTTAACCACTGGACCACCGGGGAAGTCCCTTTGAGATTCTTGATTCTTCTGCACAGGACACTGCAGTGACATGGACAGATGGAAGTGGACCTCCAGCCACCGCAGGCTGTGGGCCCCTGTGATGAGAGTAACCAAGGGAGGAGAAAAAGCCTGGCTTTCCACCGGCTAAACGAGGAGGTGCTGAAGCCCTCTGTCCAATCCCACCCCTCACTTCTCAAGCCTGGCTGACTCCCCCTCACCTTAGGTGCCTCTTCCTCCAGGAAGCTCTCCATGATACTTCTTGTGTACTTCCCCCACTGGGGCACTTCTCATACTGTATAGCAATTGCCTTCTCAACTGTCTGTTCCCCCCACTAAACCTCAGAGCCTGCTGAAGCAGTGGGCTGTATCCGTTGAGTTCAGCCCTGCCAGGTGTCCTGGCGTGTGGCGGTGGTTGGTTACAACTGAATGAATGAATGGAGTGACTGGACAGCTAGTAGTCCTAAATCAGGTGGCTCTCAGCAGCCCCACATCCCTGAAGAGGATTCTACATTTCATTTTTTAAGGAAATAGAGACAGAGGGGAACTTGGAGTCACATAGTTCCCTCCTGCCAGGTGAAGGAAGACCAGTCAGACAAGGGTCAGGGACCTCGAGGTTCCTTGTGCAGAAAGGTGGTGGGGCCGGGGACACTGAGCGCACTGGGCTCTGAGGGGTGGAGGCGGCTCAGGCCTCTCCTGTGCTGAAGCCCTGGCAGGCACACATGTGAAGACATGTTAGTTACCTTATGGAAGGGTGGTTCCTCAAGCACATTTCACAGCGGGAGTTGTTTCCGCCTGTCGTGNTCCCTCACCTTAGGTGCCTCTTCCTCCAGGAAGCTCTCCATGATACTTCTTGTGTACTTCCCCCACTGGGGCACTTCTCATACTGTGTAGCAATTGCCTTCTCAACTGTCTGTTCCCCCCACTAAACCTCAGAGCCTGCTGAAGCAGTGGGCTGTATCCGTTGAGTTCAGCCCTGCCAGGTGTCCTGGCGTGTGGCGGTGGTTGGTTACGACTGAATGAATGAATGGAGTGACTGGACAGCTAGTAGTCCTAAATCAGGTGGCTCTCAGCAGCCCCACATCCCTGAAGAGGATTCTACATTTCATTTTTTAAGGAAATAGAGACAGAGGGGAACTTGAAGTCACATAGTTCCCTCCTGCCAGGTGAAGGAAGACCAGTCAGACAAGGGTCAGGGACCTCGAGGTTCCTTGTGCAGAAAGGTGGTGGGGCCGGGGACCCTGAGCGCACTGGGCTCTGAGGGGTGGAGGCGGCTCAGGCCTCTCCTGTGCTGAAGCCCTGGCAGGCACACATGTGAAGACATGTTAGTTACCTTATGGAAGGGTGGTTCCTCAAGCACATTTCACAGCGGGAGTTGTTTCCGCCTGTCGTGTNCTTGTGCAGAAAGGTGGTGGGGCCGGGGACCCTGAGCGCACTGGGCTCTGAGGGGTGGAGGCGGCTCAGGCCTCTCCTGTGCTGAAGCCCTGGCAGGCACACATGTGAAGACATGTTAGTTACCTTATGGAAGGGTGGTTCCTCAAGCACATTTCACAGCGGGAGTTGTTTCCGCCTGTCGTGTGTCCTGTTGGGGGCTCCCCCATCGTACACGTGCTCTGGTTTGGACATTAGGTCCCAAGCCTGATATGCAGCCCTCCATGCCTGAGGGCCTGGGTCCCAGGGTCCTCTCCCCACTCCCCCTACCCCCCCCCCCCCCCCTTAGAGCTGCTGTCCCCCCCAAAATAAAGGGAGCCTGTCA
>SJYA01003115.1:88622-109194 GCA_006410615.1 Neotragus moschatus | reverse complement strand
GGTCCTCTCCCCCCCCCCCCTACCCCCCCCCCCCACACACAGCCCCAGCCCTGTGCTGGGATATGCCTCAGTTATTACTTCTTACTGTTCACGTTCAGGGTACAGGCTGTGCTCAGAGCATCTCAGGCTCAGAAAACTCCTGTGGCCTGGCCCAGGGTGGCCCAGCTCCGCGAGCATCACAGGGCTGGGGCTGTATGGCCACCCTGGCAGTCCCCAGGGAAGCAGGAGCCCTGAGCCCTCGGTGCACTTTAGCTGCACTCCCTGCTGCTATCTTGCTGCTCCCCTGGGTCTCTCTCCTTGCCACTGGCCCCCTAGATAATGCCAATAACTGGTGCTTCTCCAGTGAGGGCTCTGAGGAGGCCTGAGGCTGCACTGCCAGTTACAGGCCGGGGACAGCAGCTCTGGGGACCTGGCCTGGCCCGTAGACTGGCGCCACCTCCTGGTGGGAAGCGGGACTGACACGCTCCTTTTCATCCCTCTCCTCCACCCGGGTCTCCAGAGTCACGGGGCTTTTGCAGAGCCCCTGCTGCGTCCCCTGACCTCTGGGAGAGACGGGAGTGGGGCTGAGACTTGAGGCACTATGTCCAACACTCAGAATCCACCCTGAGAAAGCTGCTGGGCCACAGGTGAACAAGACGAAACCCCAACCAGCAGAGGATCAGCTTCTGTGCGAGCAGGCCTGCCACTCAGAGTGGGAGAAGCAGATGGGAGGTCGTAGCTTTGAAACTCAGCTTCTCCATAAGCCAGACGTGTGATCTCTAGGCAGTTACTGTACTCCTCTGAGGCACACGTCCTGAATCTGTAAAACAGGGCTGAGAACACTTGCCTTGCTGAGTTGTGACGATTAAACGATGGATGTGAACCAGTTGACACAGAGCTCAGAATCTGTCCTTAAAAGTAATCCATTAATAATAGGGAACGCTCAAGAACAATCACTTTTAAAATATAAATTAGAAGAGATTCAAGTTTATTCCTCTNGTACTCCTCTGAGGCACACGTCCTGAATCTGTAAAACAGGGCTGAGAACACTTGCCTTGCTGAGTTGTGACGATTAAACGATGGATGTGAACCAGTTGACACAGAGCTCAGAATCTGTCCTTAAAAGTAATCCATTAATAATAGGGAACGCTCAAGAACAATCACTTTTAAAATATAAATTAGAAGAGATTCAAGTTTATTCCTCTAAGAACATCTTGGTTCTTACTCATGTTCAGGAGTAGAGTGGCCACCAGCTGAGTAATCAAGTCACTGTCTATTTTACTTAAGCTGCAGCCATGGAGAGACGCTGAAAAAAGTCATCAAGAGCTATAGAGGTGCAAGGAGCAGACAGACACCAGCACTGATGGCTTGGGAAATGCACTCACCGTGCCACGTTCTTTGGGGAAGAGAACTCGCTTAATCCTCAAACAGCCCCATGAGTAAGTGCTATTATTGCTCCTATTTTAGAGACGAGGAAGCTAGGGCACCCAGAGATTGGGGGACCAGCCCAAGGTCACACTGCTTCTAAGCAGCAAAACTGCTAAGTAGCAAAACTAGGACTGGAACAGGGCAATCTGGCCCCAGAGGCTCTCTATTCCCAACTACTAGGTGATAACTGCCTCTGATCTGGGAACTCTGTTCATCCCCATCCCTTAGATGAGAAAGCTCGTGTTCAGAGAGGCAAAGTAAATTTTGCAAGGTCACATAGTAGTCATTGGCAGAGCTAGGACAAGCATGATTTTAAGCTGTGGTTTTTAGCCAATTGGGTTTCCTACTTAATTTACCTTGGGATCCAAAGTAAAAGCCAGCCCCCCTCCAGTAGTGGGAACTGCAAAAAGTGAGCCGAGGGCCCTGTTGGCAGCCGTGTTTCCCATGCAGGATGTGGCAGAAGCTGGTCTACGGTGAGAGACAGTGAAACCATCACAGAGAAAAGCAGAGACTGCCAGCAGATTCGAGCCCTGGTTCCAGCCATTCCTGAAGCCCAGCTGTACCCTTCTCTTTGGAAGATGTGGTGGTTCAAATTTAGGACTTGACTTTAAGAGCCAATAGAGTCCTCCTGTGTCCCCAAGTTGCCATGGTTGAGTGTCAAGTCATTTGCAACCAAAATGGGTTCTTTCAGAGAAGGTAGCATGCAGAAACAAGAGGCTGGAACGGGAAGAGTGGGGGACCAGGAAGAATGACCGAAGCAAACAGAAGGCAGGGGAAGCAGAAAGCACCAAAGGGCGAGAGGTTCAGAGAGCTCTTAGCCCGCTTTCCCAAACCTCAGTACCGGTCGATTCATGAGCTTGGTCCTGCAGCCCCGAGTCAGCCCCCAAACAGCCAGGAAACATCATGCACGGGCGCTGGGGCACATTTCCTGTTCCAAACGCATATGCGTTTCATAGCCCTTCTGAATTCCATGAGTGTTCCACGCTTTATCCAACTTCTTCTTAGAAATTGTGATTTATTTCCAGTATATCTTCACACCAGCTAGAAAAACTCCCCCATCCTTCAGAATCTCTCTGCGCTCCCCCTAAATATGTTCCTCCGCCGCCCTCCTCTGCACCACCCTGGCAAGGCGCTTCTGTGAAGGCAGATGGTACCAGCTCGGAACTGACCCCAGCCCAGCCTGGAGGAAGGCAGAGCTGTTGATGAGTCAGCAGGGTCTGCACTGAAGCATCTGGCCCCAATTACCAAGAGGGAAACGGCTTCCTCACATCGCTCACAGCCCAACAGGAAGCACTCCACGCGGGCTGCCCCAAGCCTGCTGTTATTCATGCATGCGTTTTCATTTAGCTACAGAAGAGGGATGAGCAAAGAGCACAGAATAATCCTTTTCTTTTGAGAGAGAAAAATGGGATCGAGGGAGGTGACATGACTTTCCTAAGGTCGCCGACCAGTCAACAAAGAAGCTTTCGCTGGGGCAGGTTTCCTGGTGTTCATCCGAGTCCTGGTTCAGGCCACAAGCTTCTCAGTCGGGTTGGAATTCGCATGGAGTCACATTCCTCCCCTTCTTTCCGCCCCCTCCCCTCCCCCGCACTAATTTTACTTTCTCTCGGAGCTCAGACTAGAGGAGAGCTGGTTTCACTCCATCAATCTGTCATTCAACATGTGCTGGGCTGAAGAGACCCATGAGTCATCTGACCAAATCCTTCCCATTCAGTGTCAGTGGGCTCTTTGATTCTAAGAAACAGAAGCTGACTCTAGCTAACTGAAGCAAAAAAAAGAAAAATTTTGTTTTAAAGAAAGAAATGATTTGGAGATGGGGAAGCTCATAGTACTGGAGAAAAACTGAAGACTTGGGTCCCTGACAGGACAGGTTCCAGAGGTCTTAAGAACCGGAATCCCTGGTTGGTGTCTTGAGGGATCACATGCTCCCAGCCCCCGCACCCTACTCCCCCAGATGTGCAAGACAAGCAAGAGGCCAGTCTCCGTTTTGCTGAAATGTTGATTAACCGGCAACTGGACAAGATCCCCTGAGCCCACACGGGACACCCAAGGAGTGTTCATCACCTACGCCGTTAGGAACATTCTGACCCTCTGCATCAGCAGCGGCCAGGTGGGGAGGTGGGACTCACAAGCTGAGCAGCTGGCACCACATCTCAGTGCTGTAACGTGGAGCCTGGTACTCTTGAGCCTCCCTCAGCCACAGCAGATGGGGGCTCCCCTTGCCATCCTCTTCAAGAGGTTGATGAATGGTCACCTCTGAGTCAGCGATGGGGGAAGAGATGACACGACAAACCACCTGGAGCTGGATGATCCTGAGCAATCGCCTTAGTGCAACCATGTTATTTAACAGAAGACCCTGGGCCCCAAGAGGTTCATGGAGTTGACAGATGACAGTCAGGACCCGGAAACCAGGTCCCCTCCCGTCTTAAAAACCCAGTGCTCTCTCGACTATGGGCTTCCCTGATAGCTCAGTTGGTAAAGAATCCACCTGCAATGCAGGAGACCCCTGTTCAATTCCTAGGTTGGGAAGATCCGCTGGNAGGGTAGGGGCCCTTCCATGTGGGCTGGAGTTGAGCCTTTGGGGATGCAGCTTTCCAGACTTTAGTTAGGACTTGAGTCCCTGGAGCATATAGTGGTGGCTCCTTAGAATCCTTTGGGTCCTGGTTGACACCCCACAAGCATATATTTTGTTGGAATTACCCAATGGCGATGGTACAACACTGGAGGGTCTGAGCCTGCGAATCTAGGAAGAGGTCATTGACATAAACAAAAGATCTTCCATATAGCATCTCATAAGGACTAAGACCAACCTGTTCCTCAGGGGCCATACAGGTGTAAAGGAGAGCTATTAGTGAAGCCTCCTTCCATCCCAGGGAGGCCTCCTGGGTTATCTTTTTTTATCACTGATTTCAAGAATTGGTTGGCTCTTTCTACTTTTCCTGAAGCCTGAGCCTCCAGGCACAATGGAGATAATAAGTAATGCCCAGTGCTTTAGAGACCCCTTCGGTGACCTTAGAAGTAAATGTTGTCCCATTGTCACTTTGCAGTGGCCTGGGCAGACCAAATCTTGGAATGATTTCATGGAGCAGTTTTTCTGCCACCTCCTCAGCCTTCTCAGTCCAGGTGGGAAAGCCTTCAATCCATCCCGTGAATGTATCTAACATGACTAACAGGTATTTATACCTTTGAGAAACTGGCATCTGGGTGAAGTCCATCTGCCAGTCCTCTCCTGGGTAGGTCCCACGTTGTTGGACAGGCTGGGCCAACTGGGGTCTTCAAGCTCCTTGGGGGTTGTTTAATTGGCAAGTGGGACAAGAGGAGACCATTNAGGTATTTGTACCCTTGAGAAACTGGCATCTGGGTGAATTCCATCTGCCAGTCCTCTCCTGGGTAGGTCCCACGTTGTTGGACAGGCTGGGCCAACTGGGGTCTTCAAGCTCCTTGGGGGTTGTTTAATTGGCAAGTGGGACAAGAGGAGACCATTTGCTGTATAATTGTTTGGATGCCTGTTCCTCTGAAGGACCTTTCTAGTAATCTTTGGAGGGCCTTTTCTGCTAAATGAATGGGGGCACGTAAGGCATTAACCAACTTCTACTGGAGGTTCCCAGGCAGAAAAAGGAAGTTCCTCCTTTTGGAATCACTCCATATGATATTCTTGAAAGCCCTCACTCTTAGATTTAAGAGTCTCACCTTCAGTGTATGAAGGAGTTTCTGGCAGATTAGTCTGTGGACCTAAGGTGGCCACCCCTATTAGGTCATTGTTCTGTAATGCTGCTCTCTTAGCTGCCTGATCAGCTGCTTGGTTCCCTCATGCCACTTCCATGCCCTCTCTTTTCGGTGTCCTTTACAATGGGAGACTGAAACCTCAGCAGGCAGATGGACTGCCTCCAAGAGCCTAAGGATTTGATCATGTTTTATTGGGGACCCTCAGGTGGTCAAGTGGCCTCTTTCTTTCCAAATAGCAGCATATGCATGTAGCACCAGAAATGTATGCTTGGAGTCAGAGTAAATGGCTACTGTTTTTCCTTTTCCAGCTCTAAACCTCAAGTCAGGGCTATGAGCTCAGCTAATTGGGCTGAAGTACCTGGTGGCAAAGGTTTAGCCTCTAAGGTCTCAAAATTGGAGACTACTGCATATCCGGCTCTTCTTTTTCCATCTAAGACAAAGCTGCTTCCATTGGTATACCAGATTTCCTCAGGATTGGTCAGAGGATCTTCTGACAATCCCACTTAGGGTTTTGTCCAGCGGCCCAAGGTTTCTAGGCAAGAGTGAAACTAGAGAGCCTTCAGGAGTAGGCAGGAGGGTGGGCGGATTTAAGAACCTCACAAGGGGATATAGTCAGGCCTGGCAGCACTACTTGATATCTGAGGATCCTTTGATCAGACATCAATAAATGGCCTTTTATATTCAGGAGTTGTTTCACTTGGTGGCTGGTAAAAATAGTTAGTTTGCTCCCCAAAGAGAGTTTTAAAGCATCTTCTATCAGGACTGCAATAGCTGCCTCAGGCAGTTGGGTTGAGCCTCGTGGATAAGTAAGCTACAGGCTGGGGCTCAGGTCCCAACCTTTGAGTTAACACTCCAAGGCTATCCCTTCCTTTTCATGGACATAAAGTTGGAATGCGTTTTCTGGGTCTGGCAACCTCAAGGCAGGGGCTTGTTTTACTGCAGCCTCTACCTTCTTTTGAGGAGTTCCCCACATCAGTGGGATTGAATCACCCTGTCCCTTCAGTCTTTCATATAAGGGCTGGGCAATTAGACCATGGTTGGGTATCCAGATTCTACAATACCCAGTTAGCGCCAGAAAAGCTCGCAATTGTTTTCGAGTTATGGGGGAGGACAACTGGAGGATTCCTCGTGCTCGATCAGAGGACAGTCTCCTGGACCCGTGTGTAATCTGAACTCCCCCCCCTTCCCCAGGTAAGTGACCTTTGTCTCGACCATCTGTGCCTTAGCATGGGAGACTTTATATCCCCACTCTGCCAAAAAGTTTAGAACCTGAATTGCATGTTGTTGGGCATTTTTCTCATCTGGAGAGCAGATTAGTAGGTCATCTACGTGTTGTAATATTTTCCCATTCGGTCCCAGGTCCAGATATAGAAGATCCCAATTAAGAGCCTGCCCAAACAGGTGGGGGCTATCTCTGAACCCCTGATGTAATACTGTCTAAGTCATCTGTTGATGTTTTTCTCTTGGAGCCTCCCACTCAAAGGCAAAAAGATACTGGGATTCTTGAGCCAGTGATATGCAAAAGAATGCATCTTTGAAATCCAGGACTGTAAATCACTTGGCACTGGGTAGGATTTCTCCCAAGATTACATAGGGATTGTGTACTGTGGGGTGGAAAGGGGCTACAGCTTCATTTATGATCTGGAGATCTTGAACCATTCGCCAGGTCCCATCCTTTTCCTTTACAGGGAGGATCAGGATGTTGCACAGCAAATTGGTGGGGACCAATAGCCCACAGACAAATTATTTATTAGAGGCTGTAGTCCTTCCCAAACTTTTCTTCTGAGGGGGTATTGTTCCCTGTTTGGAAACTGAGTGGGAACTTGGAGGACAATGATGACCAGTTCAGCTTGGTGGGCTTGTCCAGGAGTCCCCTGGTCCCACACCTGGGAGTTAATTTTGTCCTCCCGTGGTTTTTGGTGATGGAGATGGTGTAATGGGTTCCTCAGTAGTAACCAGAAGCTGTAGGCCTCTAGGGGCTGAAAAACTTCCCATCACAAGGGTGGTCCCCAGTTTAATGAGTACATCTCTTTCCAATAAGGGAGTAGCTCTTTCAAAGACCACCAGAAATTGGTGGGAAAATATTTGTCCATCCCAGCAATGAAGAAGTGCTCGGGTGAATCTTTTTATAACTCTTTTACTTGTAGCACCCAAAATGGTACAGGTTTGGGAGGATAAGTCTCCAGAGTAGGTTGGGACAGAGTAGGTAGTCCCTGTGTCAACCAAGAAATTCTCAGACCTTCCTGCCACATTTAGTTGCACCCTTGGCTCCAGCCCCATGATGGTTATCTGTGACAGGCGGGCTGGCTGGAGTGGGCCACTTCAGTCTTATTGAACCATTGTGAAGGAAGGCTTGGCACTTGACCTTGAGGCAAGGGTCCCAAGGGCAGAGTGCCACCCAGTGTCCCAACTGATGGCATTTGTAGCAAGCTGTTTTGGAAGAATTGTCATGGTTTGGACACTCTTTGGCCCAGCATCCTGCCTATCTACAGATTAGGCATTTGCCTCATGCCTTGGCCTTTAAGGACTCAGGGTTTGTCACGGGGCTTCCCTGGATGGTGGCCAGCATCTGGGCATACCTTGTCTCTTCCCTTTTCTCCCTTTCCTGGGCCTTGGCCTCCCTCTCCTCTTTCCTGTTATAAAAGGTATTGGTGGCTGTCTGGACCATTTCATCTAAAAAGGGAGTAGGCTCCTGCTGCTGTAGGTGTTGTAACTTTATCCTGATGTCTGATGCACATTAGAACAGGAATTTATCCTTTAAAATCACCTGTCCCTCATAAGCGTCTACGTCAAGATTGAGAAACTTTTTGTGGGCCTCTTTTAGGCTTTTCAGAAAGGTAATGAGGTTCTTGTTGGACCCCTGAGTTATTGCTGAGACCAGGCACAGTCCCACAGCTAATAGGCTTCCTTCTGTTTCCATGGATGTATTTCCTTAGGGGCGAGTCTTTCTGAAGCTTATCCTAACCTATACTGTTGCAACCTGAGAGCCAGGCGTCCCTGGGTCAGGGTGCAGATCCCCAGGGAGGTCGAGGCATGGACTACTAGATCCCCAAGAAGGTTGAGGCATGACAAACTTCCAAGGACCAGATTCTTAGGCATGTCAAAGCAGGTCGACCTCCTGGAAGCCCTGGACTGGAGTTGCATGTCTCCAAGGTCTCCAGCATGACCAGTGCTGGGTAGGATGAAGGGTTTGTAATCTTAACTCATTGCCAATTTGTCCACCACAGATGGGAATAGATACCATGATGTAAAGCAATCCAAGCCTGTGCCCTGAGACTGGGAAACTGGTGAAACAGACATAAGCCTTATCCTCTTATTGCTCTGAGGGAATGTAAGTCACTGATTTCCTCCCCTAGTCCTCCATAAGAACAGCTTAGAGTGCTTCCAATGGTAATCATTTCATTGTCATAGACCCACTTTAGGCAATAGCAGAAGTAATGATAAAGGAATGCAATATCTGGTCCTGTCATGGGCATTAGGAGTAGTTTAATAACAGGGGCAGGTGGAGCAATGTTGCCTACAAGGGAGCAGGGTCCTGGTTGTAGCAGTTAGTAAGTGGCTTAAGAACAAATTAATAAGCAATAGACCAGATGTTCCATAAAAGTGGAATGGAGATTTGATCCAGGATTATATTTGTAACTTTAAGAGAAGGGTGCTAAGGGTTTGGGCCCAAACAGCCTGCAGGGATAACTCCCAAAGTGGCAAACATTGTCCCTGGAAGCCTAATTGCCCTTGAAAAGGGATACCACCAACAGATGGACTTCTAGCAAGCATTGTGTGCCATCACCCGCCCTAGTGGGTTCACTGAGAGATGCTGTTGTGCCTGTTGTAGGAAACATGGAAGATGAAGGCTGGAATATCTAGAGAGATTGGTATTATACAGTATTTCTCTCCCAAGGGCTAGCTATTTTCTGGTTGTCCCTCCAGAATCTTGTAGACCCAACATTGCAGGCCCATATGGGGCTCAGGAAAAGAGCAAGAAACAGGAGGGAAGGGGCAGGGCACAACTTTTGAAAGAATGACGTAACCTAAGGGCATAACATAAACGGATTAAAATCAAATGGATCCAAGATGACAAGTCAAATTCAACTAAACCTTGATCCGCAATCTGCAAGCTAAATGACACACTCAGAGGTGTCAGGACAGTTCCAAGGCACTGTCAAAAGACTGAGGAGTGGGTGGTTCCCCAACTGTTGGAATGATCCTCCCACTCATTAACATATGAAGTTAGCTCAAAAAACCTAACCACACCACGTTCCATGGCTGCCACACTTGCCCTATGAAATGGCCCACACCCTGCAGGGCATGCTTCTCTCTAAATCTGAACAAATCCACCTCTTAGCTATTGCTGTGTCTCTCACTCAATTTTTTTGCAATGAGACATCAAGAACCTGAGCTTCATTGGGTCCTAAAACTCTAGGCACCATGGATTTTGGCTGGGCTCAAGTCCCAGTCAGATATGATTGAGTAAGCATAGCACAGAGTCCCTGCCACATGGATTTGAGTCCCAATCTTAGATAAGTGGTTTCAAGCACAACCTTCAGAAATGGAAAGATGATGACCTGACCAATACTTTGTAAGCAGTGGCATAGATGGAGAGAAGATCTGAAGGATGGGAGGGAAAAACAGTGGGAAAAACGTGCTGAAGAATCCCCTTCATAACCTGCTAGAAAATCTGCTAAATACCTGATCTGGGACGTGGAAACAACCTAGATGTCCATCAACAGATGAATGGATAAGAAAGCTGTGGTACATATACACAATGGAGTATTACTCAGCCATTAAAAAGAATACATTTGAATTAGTTCTAATGAGATGGATGAAACTGGAGCCAATTATACAGAGTGAAGTAAGCCAGAAAGAAAAGCACCAATACAGTGTACTAACTCATATATATGGAATCTAGAAACATGGTGATGATAACCCTGTATACAAGACATCAAAAGAGACACAGATGCATGGAATGGACTTTTTTGGACTTTGAGGGAGAGGGAGAGGCGGGGGAAGGTTTGGGAGAATGGCACTGAAACATGTGTGCTGTCGTGTGGGAAACGAATCGTCAGTCTATATTCAGTTCAGGATACAGGATGCTTGGGACTGGTGCACGGGGATGATCCAGAGAGTTGATGTGGAGTGGGAAGGGGGGGGTTCAAGATTGGGAACTCATGTACACTTGAGATGAAAATAAATAAATAAATAAAATAGCAAAAATTCAAAAAAAAAAAAAAAATACCTGATCTGTGCTCACAGTTTTCATTGGCCTGATCCTTGGCACAAAGGAAGTTAAGAACAGGAGAACCCTCATGCACTTGGGCAATGGCTACTAGGGCATAGCAGATAGTGGAGCCTTTGGGACATACTGGGGAGTAGGCCCTGCCTGAGTTCCTCAGTTGCACCCACTGCTGCTTACCTATTTGCAGGGGGTTAGAGGAAATAAGAAAAGAGAGATTGTAAAGAAATTAAGATTTTGTTAGCCATGTGTCCTTCCAGCCAAAGGGGCGAGGACCTCCTTCCTTAGCCGGAGGCCTTCTGGAATCTGAGACTGAGGTACATGAGCTTTCTGCGAGTTTGTTTTTTCTGTCCCAGTTTCCAGCACGCAGGACTTGTCATTCTCACTGTCCTGGGTTTTCTTCACGTTCGCCTTCCACCATGGGAGCTTTCCCCAAGTTAGGCTTCTGCTGTGCTTGACCTCTGCCTTGTGGGGGCCAAGCTGAGGTTGTTTCAGCCAGGTTAAATCCAAGTCACAGCACCAGAGATGTCGGGGCAGTGTGTAATTTCCTCAGTTCTATCTCACTGCAGCAAAAATTTGAAGCGACAGACGGACCAGTGTTACAGCTCAGTTTATTTGGCAAGCAAAAGAAAATACATCCTTGAGGCGAGGGCAAGCTGATCCAAAAGACATGAAGAGAAGAGAAGCCCCCAGCTCAATTTTGGCTCCTCTTTATATATATATATATATATATTTTTTTTTTTTCTCCTCCCTCTGAGCCTACCCTATTTAAATTGGGCTAGCCAGGAGGGCTATTTGTTTATCTGAGGTTCTCACTCCAATCCTTGGATTTTCCTTTGTTCTATTTTTGTGGCTTTTCTCTTCTTAGTCTTTTATGGACTCCTTTTTCCTATGCTAACTACCTAACAAAAAGATCAGGAACTTGAAGGTAGATTAATAAAACTTTTCCAAACTAATACATAAAGAGAGAAAAATTAAATTGAATTTAAATTTTAAAAGTTACAGAAGAGTTTCAGAGAACACTAGGATATTATCAAGCACTAGAGTATATACATATTTGGAGTCCCTCGAGGAGAGAGGAGCTTCCCTAGTGGCTCAGTGATAAATAATCTGCCCTTGCAGGAGACGCTGGTTTGATCTCTGGTCCAGGAAGGTCCCATATGTCCCAGAGCAAATAAACCTGTGGGCCACTGCTGCTGAACCTGTGCTCTAGAGCCCAGGACCCACAACCTTGGAGTTCATGTGCCACAGTGACTGAAGCCTGCACTTCTTAGAGCCCGTGCTCTGCAGCAAGAGAAGCCACTGCAATGAGAAGTCCATGCACCACAATGAAGAGGAGCCCCCACCCTCCACAACTAGAGAAATTCTGTGCAGCAACCAAGACCCAGCAGAGCCAAAAATAAATAACTAACAATTTTAAAAGGGAAGAGAAAATGGGTGAGAGAAAATATTTGANACCTGAATAGTCTGGTGGTTTTCCCTACTTTCTTCAATTTAAGTCTGAATTTGGCAATAAGGAGTTCATGGTCTGTGCCAGTCCGCTCCCAGTCTTGTTTTTGCTGACCGTATAGAACTTCTCCATCTTTGGCTGCAAAGAATATAATCAGTCTGATTTCGGTATTGATCATCTGGTGATGTCCATGTGCAGAGTCTTCTCTTGTGTTGTGGGACAAAGGTGTTTGCTATGACAAGTGCATTCTCTTGGCAAAACTCTACTAGCCTTTGCCCTGCTTCATTCTGTACTCCAAGGCCAAATTTGCCTGCTACTTCAGGCAAGTTTCATGACTTCCTACTTTTGCATTCCAGTCCCTTATAATCCTTTTGGGGTGTTAATTCTAGAAGGTCTTGTAGGTTTTCATAGAACTGGTCAACTCCAGCTTCTTCAGCATTAGTTTTTGGGGCATAGACTTGGATTACCATGATATTGAATGGTTTGCCTTGGAAACAAACAGAGATCTTTCTGTCATTTAGACTTTTCTGTTGACTATGATGGCTACTCCATTTCTTCTAAGGGATTCTTGCCCACAGTAGTAGATATAATGGTCATCTGAGTTAAATTTACCCTTTCCAGTCCATTTTAGTTCGCTGAATCCTAAAATGTTGACGTTCACTCTTGTCATCTCCTGTTTGACCACTTCTAATTTGCCTTGATTCATGGACCTAACATGCCAGGTTCCTATGCAATATTGCTCTTTACCTCCTTCATCAGTCCCATCCACAACTGGGTGTTGCTTTTGCTTTGATTCCATCTCTTCAGTCTTTCTGGAGTTATTTCTCCACTGATCTCCAGTAGCATACTGGACACCTAACAACCTGAGGAGTTCATCTTTCAGTGCCCTATCTTTTTGCCTTTTCATACTGTTCATGGGGTTCTCAAGGCAAGAATACTGAAGTGGCTTGCCATTCCCTTCTCCAGTGGACCACGTTTTGTCAGAACTTTCCACCATGACCCATCCTGGGTGGCCCTACACTGCATGGCTCATAGTTTCATTGAGTTAGACAAAGCTGTGGTCCATGTGATCAGACTGATTCATTTTCTGTAATTGTGATTTTCAGTATGTCTGCCTTGTGATGGAGAAATTCACTGATTAGCTCTACTAATTTTCTGATACTATCTTTAGGGTTTTCTATGTACGGTATCATGCCATCTGCGAACAGTGAGAGCTTTACTTCTTTTCCAATCTGGATTCTTTTTCTTTTTCTTCTCTGATTGCTATAGTTAGGACTTCCAAAACAATGTTGAACAATAGTGGTGAAAGTGGACACGCTTGTCTTGTTCCTGATCTTAGGGAGAATGCTTTCAGTTTTTCAACATTGAGAATATTTGCTGTAGGCTTATCATATATGGCCATTACTATGTTGAGGTAAGTTCCTTCTATGCCCATTTTTTGTAGAGTTTTAGTTATAAGCGGGTGCTGAATTTTGTCAAAGGCCTTTTCTGTATCTATTGAGATGATCATATGATTTTTATCTTTCAGTTTGTTAATATGGTGTATCACATTGACTTGTGTATATTGAAGAATATTTGCACTCCTGGAATAAACCCAACTTAATCATGGTGTATAGCTTTTTGATGTGTTGCTGAATTCTGTTTGCTAAAATTTTGTAGAGGATTTTTGCATCTATGTTCATCAGTGATAGTGGCCTGTAGTTTTCTTTTTTGTGTGTGTTGTCTTTGTCTGGTTTTGGTATCAGGGTGATGGTGGCCTCGTAGAATGAGTTTGGAAGTGTTCCTTCTTCTGAAATTTTTTGAAAGAGTTTTAGAAGGACAGGCTTTAGCTCTTCTCTAAATGTTTGAATTCTCCTGTGAAGTCGTCTGGTGATGGGCTTTTGTCTTTTGGAAGATTGTTGATCACAGCTTCAAGTTCAGTGCTTGTAATTGGGTTATTCATAATTTCTATTTCTTTCTGGTTCAGTCTTGGAAGAGTAAACCTTTCTAAGAATCTGTCCATTTTTTCCAGGTTATCTATTTTATTGTCATATAGTTGCTCATAATAGTCTCTTATAATCCTTTGTATTTCTGCATTGTCTGTTGTAACCTCTTTTTCATTTCTAATTTTGTTGATTTGATTCTTTTTTTCTTGATGAATCTGACTAAAGGTTTGCCAATTTTATCTTCTCAAAGAATCAGCTTTTAGTTTTATTAATATTTACTATTATTTCTTTCATTTCTTATTTCTGCTCAGATCTCTTATGATTTCTTTCCTTCTACTAATTTTGGAGGTTTTTTTTTTTCTTCTTCTTCTTTTAACAGTTACTTTTAGGGGTAAAGTTAGATTGTCTATTCGATGTTTTTCTTGGTTCTTGAGGTAGGATTGTATTGCTATAAACTTCCCTCTTAGAACTGCTTTTGCTGCATCCCATAGATTTTGAGTTATGTTTTCATTGTCATTTGTTTCTGGAAATTTTTTGATTTCCCTTTTGATTTCTTCAGTCACCTGTTGGTTATTTAGAAATGTGTTGTTTAATCTCCACGTGTTTGTGTTTCTTACAGTTTTTTTTTCTTGTAATTGACATCTAGTCTCATAGCATTGTGGTCAGAGAAGATGCTTGATACGATTTCAATTTTCTTAAATTTACTGAGATTTGATTCGTGACCCAAGATGTGGTCAATCCTGGAAAATGTTCCATGTGCACTTGAGAAGAAGGTGTATTCTTCTGCATTTGGATAGAATGTCTTGAAGATATCAATGAGATCCATCTCACCTAATGTGTCATTTAAGACTTGTGTTTCCTTATTAATTTTCTGATTTGATTATCTGTTCATTGGTGTGAGTGGGGTGTTAAAGTCTTCTACTATTATTGTGTTGCTGTCAATTTCTTATTTTATGTCTGTTAGTGTTTGTCTTCTGTAATGAGATGCTCCCATGTTGGGTGCATGCTGCTGCTGCTAAGTTGCTTCAGTCGTGTCCTACTCTGTGCGACCCCATAGACGGCAGCCCGTCAGTCTCCACCGTCCCTGGGATTCTCCAGGCAAGAACACTGGAGTGGGTTGCCATTTCCTTCTCCAATGCATGAAAGTGAAAAGTGAAAGTGAAGTCACTCAGTTGTGTCCGACTCTTAGTGACCCCATGGACTGCAGCCCACCAGGCTCCTCCATCCATAGGATTTTCCAGGCAAGAGTACTGGAGTGG
Source organism: Neotragus moschatus (assembly GCA_006410615.1). Lineage (NCBI taxonomy): Eukaryota > Metazoa > Chordata > Mammalia > Artiodactyla > Bovidae > Neotragus > Neotragus moschatus. The sequence goes on along the minus strand of SJYA01003115.1, from coordinate 94,197 downwards.
GGTGCCATTGCCTTCTCCATGTTGGGTGCTTAGATAGTTACAATTGTTGTGTCTTCCTCTTGGATTGATCCCTTGATCATTATATAGTGTCCTTCCTTATCTCTTGTAATCATCTTTAAGGTCTTTTTTTTGTCTCATATGAGGATTGCTACTCCAGCTTTCTTTTGCTTCCTATTTGCATGGAATATATTTTTCCATCTTCTCACTTTCAGTCTATATGTGTCTTTAGGTCTGAAGTGGGTGTCTTGTAGACAGCATATATATAGGACTTGCTTTTATGTCCATTCAGCCAGTCTGTGTCTTTTGGTTGGAGCATTTAATCCATATTAATATTAATCAACATATTAATAAATATGTTCCTATTGCCATTTTCTTAATTTTTGGGGGTTGATTTTGTGTATCTTTTTTCTTCTGTTGTATTTCTTGACTATATAAGTCCATTTAACATTTGTTGCAAAGCTGGTTTGGTGGTACTGAATTCTCTTAACGTTTTGCTTGTCTGGAAAGCTTTTTATTTCTCCGATCCTTGCCAGGTACAGTAATCTTGGTACAAATTTTGCCAGGTACAAAAATCTTGTAGATTTTCCCTTTCAGTACTTAAAATATATCCTGCCATTCCCTTCTGGCCTGCAGAGTTTCTACTGAAAGATCAGCTGTTAGAGTATTGGGTTTCCCTTGTATGTTGCTTGTTGTTTCTCCCTTGCTGCTTTTAATATTCTTTATGTTTATAGTCTTTTTTAGTTTGATTAATATGTGTCTTGGCATGTTTCTCTTTGAGTTTATCCTGTATGGGACTCTTCGTGCCTCCTGGACGTGATCAACTATTTCCTTTTCCATGTTGGGGAAATTTTCAGCTATAATCTCTTCAAAATTTTTCTCATATCCTCTTTTACTCTTCTTCTTCTGGAACCCTTATAATTCGAATGTTGATGTGTTTGATATTGTCTCAGAGGTCTCTGAGACTATCCTCAGTTCTGTCTCTTCTTTTTACTTTATTCTGCTCTTCAGAACTTATTTCCACCATCTTATCTTCCAGCTCACTGATTCGTTCTGCTTCAGATATTCTGCTATTGATTCCTTCTAGAGTATTTTAAATTTCACTCATCGTATTGTCTTGTATGTTTACTCTTCAATTCTTCTAGGTCTTTGTTAATTGATTCCTGATTTTTTTCCATTTTCTTTTCAAAGTTTTTGATCATCTTTACTATCATTACTCTGAATTCTTTTTTCAGGTAGTTTACCTATTTCTTCATTTTATTTGGATTTCTGTGTTTCTAGTTTGTTCCTTCATTTGTGTAGTATTTCTCTGCCTTTTCACTATTTTTTAACTTATTGTGTTTGAGGCCTCCTTTTCCCAGGCTTCAGGGTTGAATTCTTTCTTCCTTCTGGTTTCTGCCTTCCTAAGGTTGGTCCAGTGGTTTGTGTAAGCTTCGTATAGGGTGAGATTTGTGCCAAGTTTTTGTTCGTTTTTCCTCTGATGGGCAAGGCTGAGGTGGTAATCCTGTCTGTTGATGACTGGTTTGTATTTTTGTTTTATTTGTTGTTTAGATGAGGCATCCTGCACAGGGTGCTACTGGTGGTTGGGTGATGCTGAGTCTTGTATTCAAGCATCCTTTGTGTGAGTTCTCACTATTTGATACTCCCTAGGGTTAGTTTTCTGGTAGCCTAGGGTCTTGGAGTGAGTGCTCCCACCCCAAAGGCCCAGGGCTTGATCTCACCCTAGGATGCCCTCCAACACTGTGCTGATCTCTGGACCTGCTGTGGGGGCAGCTCAGATTCTAATCTGGTCCTACTCCAGTGTGTTCTTGCCTCCAATGTTCACAACTATCAGAACGAGTGCACTTTCTTTTATGGGCGTGCTCAATGACCTTTTATATATTCCATAGAAACAGAGTCTGCCTAGTTAATCGTGTGGATTTAATCTGCAGCTTGTACAGCTGGTGGGAAGGTTTTGGGTCTTCTTCCTTAACCACACTGCCCCAGGGTTTCAATTGTGGTTTTATTTCCACCTATGCATGTGGGTCATCCACTGGGGTTTGCCCAGGGCTGCCCTGGAGGACTTGGGTTTGCCCCTGTGAGGGCCAGGTGTGGAGGTGGTGCAGCTGCTTGGGTTGCAGGGTTTCTGGCAGCACCAGGTACTCAGGGGAGTTGGCAGCTAGTGCAGCAGGAAATACAGTGCTCTAGAAGGGTATGGCAACAAGTAATGGCCAATACACTCCAGTATTCTTGCCTGGAGAATCCCGCTCCCTGACAGAGAAGTCTGGCAGGCTACAGTCTACAGGAGCGCCAGGAGTCGGACACTACCAAAACAACCCTGTGCACACAGATGCAAGACGTTTTTTGCCTGTGGCAGCTTTGCTCTAATGAGAGTTGAGCATGAAGGTGGTGCAGCTGCTTGGCTTGCAGGGATTCTGACAGCGCCAAGTGTGCAGGGACACAGACTACCCAGTTATGGCCCTATCAGAATCTTTTCTTGAGCCTCTTATAGCTGGCAATCAGAAGGTCTCTTTGGTCAGTCTATCTCCACAGCTCCACCCATTCAGGTACTTAAGAGGGCTCCCTTTCCTGGGGTCCTTCTCTGTTGTTTGGCACATCCTGCACTAGAGGGCCCCCCTGTCTGGGGTTCTACTCTGTAGATTGGCACATCAGGCACTTAAAGGGGCACCCTGGGTGGGTCCTACTCTGTAGTTCAGTGTGTCAGGTGTTTGATGAGCCAGGCTCTCTACTGTCCAGCTGCCAATGCTGGCGTGTTGGGGGTGGGGGTGGGGCGGGGGGTGGAGAGGCTATGGTGATGGCTCTGCTCCCTACGCGTGACTCAGCAGTATTGCCTTGCCTCCATGGATGTCCAGCTTCCCTCCACAGGCATTTCCCACCACAGTCTCTTCCCTCACATCCCCTCAATCTGTCTCTCTGCAGTCAACAGCAGCCTTGGCCCTGGGATTGCTCCACAATCCCTAAACTCCAGCTCCCAGCTGCTGTGCTTTCCAGGAGACCTGCATCCCCGTCTGGGGGTATGTATGGCTGCAGCAAAGACTGTCTGATTCTCATTCCATTTAGGCTGTCACAGATCAGCTGTTTCACTCTCAGCCTTTAATGCTTCTCCTCTGACTCAGACAACTGCCCCAGTGTGAGGATCAGACCCCTCCTTCTGTTCCCCCACCCGCCGAGGGCAGGTCCAGTCCTACTCACACTCCTGTTTTTCCCCCTAGTTCCTTCATCCTACCAAGTTTTGTGTGGTTCTATATTTTCTTTTCCGCTGGTCAGGTACTCCTGTCCACTCTCAGCCGGTGTTCTGCATGCACTTCTGTGACTGAAGGTGTATTCCTGATGTATCCACGGAGAGAGATGTACTCCAGGCCCATATACCCCTCCATCATCTTGTTCTCCAAAGACACCATCTTGTTTTCCAAAGACGTCTCAAGTGGCCAAAGCAAGTGCCTATTTCCTTCACCACAAAAGCACTGTGGGCCAAGGACGCCAGTGTGGTGGCAAGCGCTGGGGTCTGTCCCTCGGGTTGTGCTGGAGGAAAGTGCAGAGTTTCTTGTAGAAGTAAGAGTCTGGAACTGCTAATGCTCAAAAAAAAAAAAACAAAAAACAAAGAACCAACTTTTCCTGCTTTTTAATACGCTGTCTAGGTTTCTCACAGTCTTTCTTCCAAAGAGTAAGCGTCTTTTAATTTCATGGCTGCGGTCACCATCCACAGTGAACTTTGTAGCCCAAGAAAACAGTCTGTCACTGTTTCCATTTCTTCCCCTTCTATTTGCCATGAAGTGATAGGATTGGATGCTATGAGCTAAGCTTTTTAGAATTCTGAGCTTAAAGCCAGTTTTTTCACTCTCCTCTTTCATTTTCATCAAGAGGTTCTTTAGTTCCTCTTTGCTTTCTGCCATTAACGTGGTATTAAAGTGGTATCATCTGCATAACTGAGGTTATTGGTATTTCTCCCAACAATCTTGATTCCAGTTTGTGCTTCATCCAATCCAGCATTTCACATAATNAGAGGGTGCTTGCTATGACCAGTGCATTTTCTTGGCAAAACTCTATTAGTCTTTGCCCTGCTTCATTCCACATTCCAAGCCCAAATTTGCCTGTTACTCCAGGTGTTTCTTGACTTCCTACTTTTGCATTCCAGTCCCCTATAATGAAAAGGACATCTTTTTTGGGGTGCTAGTTCTAAGAGGTCTTGTAGGTCTTCATAAAATTGTTCAATTTTAGCTTCCTCAATGTTACTGCTTGTGGCATAGACTTGGATTAGTGTGATATTGAATGGCTTGCCTTGGAAATGAACAGAGATCATTCTATCATTTTTGAGATTGCATCCAAGTAGTGCATTTCNTGGGGTGCTAGTTCTAAGAGGTCTTGTAGGTCTTCATAAAATTGTTCAATTTTAGCTTCCTCAATGTTACTGCTTGTGGCATAGACTTGGATTAGTGTGATATTGAATGGCTTGCCTTGGAAATGAACAGAGATCATTCTATCATTTTTGAGATTGCATCCAAGTAGTGCATTTCGAACTCTTTTGTTGACCATGATGGCTACTCCATTTCTTCGGAGGGATTCCTGCCCACAGTAGTAGATATAATGGTCATCTGAGTTAAATTCACACATTCCAGTCCATTTTAGTTCGCTGATTCCTAGAATGTCAACGTTCACCCTTGCCATCTCTTGTTTGACCACTTCCAATGTGCCTTGATTCATGGACCTGACATTCCAGGTTCCTATGCAATATTGCTCTTTACATTGCTCGGACCTTGCTTCTATCACCAGTCACATCCACAGCTGGATATTGTTTTTGCTTTCATTCCATTCCTTCATTCTTTCTGAAGTTATTTCTCCACTGATCTCCAGTAGCATATTGGGCACCTACTGACCTGGGGAGTTCCTCTTTCAGTATCCTATCATTTTGCCTTTTCATACTGTTCATGGGGTTCTCAAGGCAAGAATACTGAAGTGGTTTGCTATTCCCTTCTCCAGCAGACTACATTCTGTCAGACCTCTCCACCATGACCCACCCATCTTGGGTTGCCCTGCGGGCATGGCTTAGTTTCATTGAGTCAGACAAGGCTGTGGTCCTAGTGTGATTAGATTGACTAGTTTCTGTGAATATGGTTTCATTGTGTCTGCCTTCTGATGCCTTCTTGCAACACCTACCATCTTACTTGGATTTGTCTTACTTTGGGCGTGGGGTATCTCTTCACGGCTGCTCCTGCAAAGTGCAGCCACTGCTCCTTACCTTGGATGAGGGGTATCTCCACACCACCACCCTTCCTGACCTTCAATGTGGGGTAGCTCTTCTAGGCCCTCCTTTTCCCACTCAGCCACAGCTCCTTGGACGTTGGGTTGCTCCTCCTGGCCATCGCCCCTGGCCTTGGGCGCCGCCTCTGGCCTCGGAGGCTACCTCTGGCCTCGGGCATGGGGTGGCACCCCCAGCCGTTGCCCCTGGCCTCGGACACAGGATGGCTCCCCCCGGCCTAGTATACTGTATTGGTGTTTTTCTTTCTGGCTTACTTCACTGTGTATAATAGGCTCCAGTTTCATCCACCTCATTAGAACTGATTCAAATGTGTTCTTTTTA
>SJYA01003115.1:10940-82650 GCA_006410615.1 Neotragus moschatus | reverse complement strand
CTGTGGTACATATACACAATGGAGTATTACTCAGCCATTAAAAAGAATACATTTGAATCAGTTCTAATGAGGTGGATGAAACTGGAGCCTATTAGCCAGAAAGAAAAACACCAATACAGTATATTAATGCATATATATGGAATTTAGAAAGATGGTAACAATAACCCTGTATGCGAGATAGCAAAAGAGACACAGATGTATAGAACAGTCTTTTGGACTGTGGGAGAGGGTGTGATGATTTGGGAGAATAGCGTTGAAACATGTATAATATCATATATGAAACGAATTACCAGTCCAGGTTTGATGCATGATACTGGATGCTTGGGGCTGGTGGACTGAGACGACCCAGAGGGATGATACGGGGAGGGAGGTGGGAGGGGAGGTTCAAGATGGGGAACACGTGTATACCCGTGGCGGATTCATGTTGATGTATGGCAAAACCAATACAATATTATAAAGTAATTAACCTCCAATGAAAATAAATAAATTTAAATTTTTTAAAAAAGTAATAGCCCANGACCCAGAGGGATGATACGGGGAGGGAGGTGGGAGGGGAGGTTCAAGATGGGGAACACGTGTATACCCGTGGCGGATTCATGTTGATGTATGGCAAAACCAATACAATATTATAAAGTAATTAACCTCCAATGAAAATAAATAAATTTAAATTTTTTAAAAAAGTAATAGCCCATTAAAAAAAAAGAAGAAGAAGAATGGTTTCACAGTGAAATCTACCAAACATTTAAGGGGGAAAAACCAACAATCTTACATTAACACCCTTATAAGAGAGGTGAATAGAGCGCTCCCACATCATTTTATCATGCCAACATTATCCTGATGAAAAATCTCTTGTGAGTATAAATCCTTAACAAAACATTAGCAAATTGAATCCAGCAAAAGATAACAAGATACTACATGTGACTTAGTGGGGTTTATCCCGGAAAAGTAGAGTTGGTTTAACGTTTGAAAAAAATCACTGTAATTCCTTAACAGAACAAATCACCACAAGAGACACAAAAAAACTTAACAAAATTGAACTGTTTATAATTAAAAAACAATCTTAACAAAATACTGGAATAAAAGGTATACAGAAAAAAAACAAAACTATAGCTTCTGCATATGAACAGAAAAACAAGCTGAGGGAGGAGAGTTGCCTAAAAATAAAAATAATAGGATATTAAAAAAAAACAACAACAGTAATTCTAATTCCACAGGAGACAAAAAAATAAAGTCAAGATCACAAGCCACTTATATTAAATGCCCAAGTGAAGAGAGAAAATCTGTAGGAAAAAATCCTTGTTAAGGATCATACGAATTGCTTCTTTGAAGCAAGGAACAACAATCAAGTGGCAATAAATTACATGATACATACTCTTAACCTACTAGACACACAGATTGAAAATAGGCAGATTAATGGGCAAATTGGCAGGAGTGCTATTCACCTTAAACCCTGGATAAGCCACTCCTCTTGACCCTCCTCCGACTTAACTACAGAGAAACTAAAGAGCTGCTAATGAACCAGACTACAATGAAGATAATAGCAAAAGTAATGCATCTGTAAGAGAAGAGGAAAGTTCAGGAGAAAGGTCTAAGGAACCAAACAATAAAGTGATGGAGGAAGGGAAAGATCCTGGACGCAGCAGCAGCTGGCCAGACAGGCTCAGCAGAAACCAGAGCCAAAAGAGCCCCAACATTAGTCCAAGTATCAGCAGATGTCCTTGATGGAAGCCCAGCCCGAAAGCACAGCAGCAACAGCCCCAGAAACCATATAATAGTTAAGAACAAATAACTTAACAAAATGGATGTGCAAGCCCTGTAAACCAAAACACGGCAAAACACTGCTAGAAAAGAAAAAAGGACTTAAATACAGCAATATGCCATGTACATTGTTAAGATGTTGTTTCACTCAAAATTCACCTTACAGATTCAACATAATCCCATTCAAATCGCAGCAAACTTTTTGGTAGGAATTGACGAGCTTATTTTACAAGTTATAAGAAAAATGCAAAGAATACAGAACAATCAGACAAGAAAACTTAAGAGAAGAACAAAGTGGCAAGACTTATACTACCTGATTTCAAGGCNTGTTTCACTCAAAATTCACCTTACAGATTCAACATAATCCCATTCAAATCGCAGCAAACTTTTTGGTAGGAATTGACGAGCTTATTTTACAAGTTATAAGAAAAATGCAAAGAATACAGAACAATCAGACAAGAAAACTTAAGAGAAGAACAAAGTGGCAAGACTTATACTACCTGATTTCAAGGCTTCCTCTAAAGATACGGTGGTCAAGACGATGCAGCAGACCATTGACTTCTGTGAACACGAGCTCACTGCCCTACTTCAGTGGCTAGGGAATAAATTCCTCCGTCAGAAGCAGTGCAAGGTGGAATAACATCTTGGTGAATAACTTATTCTATCAATGCACGGATACTAGTTTGGGAAACAATAATGCAGGCAGGAAGAGCAAATCCTTATCAAGAGTACGGACCTGTGTCACGAAGATCAAAATGCTGTCCCTTACAAGGTGGAGGTGGCTCACTGATTCTCCCAAAGAATGGCACTCTGCTGGGGGCTTGGTGCTGGCCTGTGTGCCGTTGGCAAGTTGGCCGGGCAGCAGAGACCATACACAGAGGGGCTTCGGGAGGTGGGCAGTCCACGTTGCTGAGGCTATGCCCAGCCTCCACCACCGCTGCCATGGCCACATTGATCGTGAGGCCTTCGTAAGGACAGAGACTGCTGGGAAAAGAAACTGACCTCCAGAGAACAGACGATTTCATCTGCTTGCTTACTGAAGAATTTCTCTGGTATAATTAATTACTCTTACGTGACTACTGGGACACAGATCTTCACATTCTGTGGTCGTTCAAAGAGGTCTCTCCACACATCTCTTCCCAAGAACCTTCCCACTGTGATTATTAGGTTGTGTCCTTTTCAAGGCCCTGAGCAGCCAGCCAAGCTATTAACCACTGCCCATGTATCAAAGTCGATCCACATTTCCAGTCATCTCTAATGTCAGGCAAATGAATGCTAGTTGCACTGGGTCAAGTTCTGCCCCGTGGGAGTATTTTCCTCCACTACTGTCCTTCAGGACCACCCCAGAACAGCTTCTCGTTCAGATCTCAGTACAAATAAACAACTACAAAAAGACATCGGGAGAGACTGTAAACAGAATATGCACTGATACGAGATTTTATTAAGACAATGTTATTAATTTATAAGATGTAATAATGAAGTAGTAGCATTCTTCTTGTTTTTTTTTAAAAAAAAACCTTATCTGTTGGAAATATAGCCTAAAGTATTTAAAGGTAAAAAGATAAGATGTGTGAGGGATTTTACTTAATATTTTTCATGGGAAAAAAGTTGTAAGCTCAATGGAAGAAGCTGGGCAATAAGTTCATTAAACTGTTTTCTCTGCTTTTATATGTGTTTAAAATAACATATAATAAAAAGCCTAAAAAATATTCTAGTGAAAGCTATAGACAACCTCCCTTTATAAATGTACCTTGTTTGTAATCTAAATGTTACCTAGCCTCACCAGCCTGTACCCTCAAAAAAAAGGCTGAATTTCTACTAGGACACAATTTATGATGACTGTGAGCCCACTCGCCCATGCCTGTGCCCCAGGAGCATATTCTCACCATCTCCAGAAGAACTCCATCACTTCAAGAAGTACTCAAAGGATTCCCATATATCAGACCACAAACTAGGCTGAAGCTGACAGCCATTCCTCAGGCTCTGCTGTTCTAGCTCCCAGTTGTCTACATCTGCTGCCGGAGAAGCTGCCTAAAGAGGCTTAATCACGGCTGCTGTCGACAAAAAGAAAGGCATAGGAAGCACTCAAAATTAAAGGAAACTAGAATACACATTCAGTTCAGTGCAGTCGCTCAGTCGTGTCCAACTCTTTGCGACCCCATGAATCGCANGGTCAGCATCTCCTTTTGATGGCCCTTGTCCTTTGGGGTCCCAAAGAGAAAAGACACGAACCAATCAGACTGCTGAGCCCTTGGGAGACTGCCTGCCACTCCTAACTAGGGCATCACTGCAGAAAGACGTGTCTCAAAGGAGTGTCTTTGACCAAAATTCACCCAGCTCACAGGAACCCCTCTCCCCTGCCAAACAGTTCTCACCACCTGACCCCATTCCTGTCTTGTTTCAACTCCCATAGCCCTCACCAGCTCCGAGGATGCTGGCAAGGAGGGTTCTCTCTGCAGAGACGGACTACAACCCTTGCCCACAGCCTCAGAGGCCCCTGTTCCCAGAGCTCCCCACCCCACCTCCTGCTTGTCACCCATCTTGTGACCGAGCCTCTGCCCGGAAGCACGCTGGGACCCTGAATGGATGGGTCGCTGACGGTGGCCCCTGAGGTCTTGGTCCCACATCAGTATCAGGGGGACAGCTGGAAAATCCCTGAATTGAACAACCTTCTGTCCTCAGCAGAAGAAACAGGAAAAGCGCTCTCACCCTGGGGAGTGCCGGCCACACAGAAGGGCTGTCGCGCAGAGAAGTCACAGGAGCAGAGGGCTGCTGCAACAGACCCCCACCACGGTGTCCGCTCCCTGCACGGCATGACTGTCTCCCAAGATTGTGAACTCCTCAGGACAGGGACCATGTCTTATTCACCTTTGTTCTGCTGTGCCCAGCACGTGCAGGCGTTCAGTGAATGAGAGCAATGACTGGCACTTGGAAGGGCAGTTAGGAGCCAGGGAGGGAGGGACATGACAAGGAAGGGTTCCCTAATCGGAACCTGCACTGTCCACCAGGACGGGCTGGTCTCTGGACGGAAGAAGCAATGGGGGTTTAGGTGGTAGACAAGCACCTGCTCCACAGCCTGGTCCCACAGCCCAGCATGAAGACAGGCTAACAGCCAGAACACAGAGAGCGGGGCTTCTGACAGTCACCCCCAGAGACTGCCTGTCACTCCTGCCCTCTTACCAGACGCTCTGCCTGCAGGTCAAGGCCTGTTTCAAACACCTTTTAGCTTGGAAGGGTCTGGGTTTTTTTTTAATGCAATGTCATGAAATTTTGCACATGGCCTTTCTGGCATCTGTTTCACTGCTGTAATATTTATTTTTTTCCTTTTCCTGTTTGTTTCAGACAACGGAGGTTGCTAGGTAAAAGACTCTCCATACAAATGAAGTGTTGCTAAATATTCTCAGCCATGATACAAATCAGGGATCCTAAGCTTTGTTTAATATTAAAATAGTGGTATAGAAAAGTTCAAACAGATGTGAACTGTAGCCATCACAGAGACAAGGGACGAGGTGCTCTGTAAACAGTATGAAGGGGCAAGTGCTCCCGGCAGCAGCCAGGCCATCAGAGAATGCAGCCTGCAAGCTCTGCACTGGACCAGCAAGATGTATGGGAGGCATCAAGAGGGCACANAAATAGTGGTATAGAAAAGTTCAAACAGATGTGAACTGTAGCCATCACAGAGACAAGGGACGAGGTGCTCTGTAAACAGTATGAAGGGGCAAGTGCTCCCGGCAGCAGCCAGGCCATCAGAGAATGCAGCCTGCAAGCTCTGCACTGGACCAGCAAGATGTATGGGAGGCATCAAGAGGGCACAAGAGGGACAGTAAAAGCATCACGTGGTGCTTTATGGCATTCAACAGCAACATTGCAAAAAAAAAAAAAAATTAAATGACAGTTTCTCCTTTTTCTATATTGGTGGCACATATAATTTTTTGTAAGAGTTTTGATAAAGCTTTTATTACTAATTTAAAGGAAGATAAATATAGTAAGAAAAAAGTCAAGGAAAACAGTTTTTATCTATCAAAATTTTAAACTGTGTACCATTCACCCCAGAAATCCCACTTTGGGGCATCCATTCTAGGGAAACATTCACAGAAGATAAAGGCAGCTTACACTACTTTTACAGCATTTTATGGCAAAAAATGTCTATGTCAGTAAGGGAACAATGAACTAGGATAGGACACAGCCAAACTATTGGAATACTAGGCAGCAGTGAAAAAGGGAAAGCTTCTGCTATTCAAATCCTTGGCTTCTGTCAAGCTCAGATCTGTTTTCACGGGGAGAGCAGAGAAAGGCAGCATTTGCCTGCCATGAGGAAAAGCAGCAAGAAGGCTAAAAACAAACATTCCCCAAATCCACACACAGAGCCTGGCTAAAACTAGGGGTGGCCAGAGAAACAGAAATTCCCTTTACCACTCCCCACATGAGCCTGGCACCAAGTAACAAGCAACATCAGTCTACCGCTGACGGAGAAGCAACGCATACAGACACACCCTCGCTGTGCCATGGATATGAGGGGACTTCTCAAAGCCGATGGTACAGCAGGAACACTGAGAAAGACTTTCTGGCGCCCCAGACACCACTCTCAGGACAAGTTAACAGCAGACCCACTGCTAAAGGAATCTGAAGTCTGTGATACACTGGAATAATAATATCACCAAAGAAATAAAAACCTATCTCATCTCATAATCCATACTAACAAGCTGACAGAATAGCCATGCTTTTCTGGGCACAGATACTGTTTACTAATCTGTTCTTCTAAAATGATGTTTAGCATTAAGTTTAAAGCATCAATACACATTTTAAAAGGAAGCTAAAACTACTATCAAAAGGTAGTCATCAGAAATGTACTCAAGAGATTGCCCAGATCTTGGGACTTATCGTGGAATTAACATAACTACAATTAATACGCTGAATGATCCAGCGGAAAAGGTGGAAACCTACAAGAACAGATGGAGGGATTTCAGCAGAGATATGAAACTATAAAATAGTCAAATGGAAACGCTAGAAATAAGAGATACCATGTCAGAAATGAAGAAGTGCTTTGACAGGCTCAGATCAAACAATGCATAGCTGATAAAAGCATTATTGTACTCAACAGGTCAGTAAGAATAAGCTGAAGCACAAAGAAAAACGAGAATGGGGAAAAAAATAATACCCAGAAAAGAACAGCCAAAAGTTGTGGGACAATATCAGTCTAGCATAATTGAAGCTACAAGAGGAAAAGAACATAAGACTTATCTGAACTAATGGTCAAAATTTTTCTAAAATTAAAGGCAGCAAACCATACACCCAAGAAATCCAGACAATTCAGAACACAACTGAGCAGTGTCTTTAAAGTAGAAAGGGGGAAAAAAAAAAAATCCTAAAACTGTCAACCCAGAATGTTGTAAAAATGAAAGCCTCTTTCAAAAATGAAAAGCCACATTTTCCTAGCATCAACAAAATAATTCCTTAAAAGATAACATTCCTTCTTAATCTTACAAGGGCCAGGATGACATGTAGACCTGGATGGTGTAAACTGTTAACACATCATTTAATGTACAGGCCTCTATCTCAAAAAACTTCTATAACTTTCCCCTGACTTCTAACGTGCAGAACAGTTCTCAGAGTCAGAGGCTTTCTGAGATGCTCTTCCATCGTATAATCCTCAATTTGGCTCAAATAAAATTTTGCATTTCTTTAAAAAAAAAAAAAAGTGTGAGGTACATCAAAAAGTTAAACACACAGAATTATCATCTGACCGGAAACTTCTCTCTTAGATATATACCCAACAGAATGGAAAGCAGGTATTCACACAAATAAAATGTTCATGGCAGGCTCACTACTCATAATAGCCAAAAAGTGGAAACAACCCAAATGTCTGTCAATGGATGAACGAAAAAACAAAATGCAGTATATCCACAAAGTAGAATGTTATCCAGCCATAGAAGGAATGAAGTATGATAGATGTTTCAATGTGAATGGACCTCAAAAAATTATGCTAAATGAAAAAAGTCAGAAATGCCATGTGGGGACTTCTCTGGCAGCCCAATGGCTAGGCTTCCATGCTCCTAATGTTGGGGGTCAGGGTTCAATCCCTGGTCACAAAGGTCGATCCAACGTGCCGCAGTGAAGACTGGAGACCCTGTGTGATGCAACTCAGATGGAATGCGGTCAAATAAACGATCAAAACAATGCCATGTGCTGTATGATTCCATTATATGAAATATCCAGAAGAGGTAAATTCATAGACGTAGAAAGCAGATTAGTGGTTCCTAGGGGCTGGAGGGGAGAACAGGATGTGATTGCCTGGGAATGATGAAAATGTTTTGAAACTAGACAGATGGCTGTATACACTGTGAGCATAGTAAATGCCACTCAGCTGTACTTTAAAACTGTAAATTTCATGTGAACTTCATCCCAATTTTTTAAGACATGGATAATCACAGACAAATTATAATCCCTTGCTTTAAAATAACTGTGTACAGGTAATTAAGCTTTATGGTATGGAATAGTGTGAAAAGACATGGCTATGCCATTCACAGATACATTATCTTCAGAAGTAGCTTCACAAACATGACAATAAAATTCACTTAATTTTTTTTTTTAAAGATGACTTTCTCATACAACCAAAAACTGAGAAGTCATTGTCATCAGACCTATACTACAGGAATATTACAAGAAATTCTTCAGGCAGAAGGAGTATGATACCGGACGGAAACCTGGATCTACACAAAGACACAAAAAGTGTCAGAAATGGTGAAAAGAAATTCCTACAAGTCAACTTAATGAAGTCAGTTGCAAACTTATTTACAATTTACTTATCAAGACTCACTTCAAGACTCTCTCCTCATTGCTTCTAATTCTAAACCATTGTCCCATGAACTGTGCCTGGGTCTCCAGTCTGCCTTAAACCACTTGTACCTAGAGCCAACACTTTACAACTATCCAACTTCTAACTTTCCCCTTCTGAGATACTGCTAAGACCGTCAAAGTGATGGTCTCTCTTACTGCAGTGAGTTCACATAAATTTAGTTTATTTTTTTTTAAAGAGAAAGCAACTAATACAGTAAAGTATGATTCCACATATGTGGAGTACCCACCAAATTCTTCCAGCAGTCACAGTGGGAGAGGACTATCCTGGAAGGTTCTGGGAAAAAAGGAGGATTTGCTTCTTCACACTATACACTTTTGTGTTATTTGAATGCTTCACAATGAGCATGTATTATCTCTTTGATTTAAAAAACCAAATTTCAAAAAGAATTAGAAACTGCAGCTTGCTCAGGCCATAGAGTTATGAGTTTAGAGGGATATGTTTAACTCAAAATGTATCACGCATCAGAAATAATTTTTGCTGGTCAGTACAATAACTTGGGCAAGGAAGTACTTTTATTTTTATAAAATTGTGCCTAAGACATTAAGAAGTATGGGAGTCATGATCAGACTCTCATTTGGCCCACTGGGTCCTAGGAGGAAATTAGTCAATGAAGTGGAAGACTGGCCCCTACTGCAGTAAGTCCTTGGGGCAGGAGGCATAGAGCCAGCCCTGCTCTAAAACTTGGGAAAAGTACAGGGGACTCAGGAGGGAGGCTCAGCCCAAATCAGAGGGCAGCTATTGCAAACAGACCTTACTCTGAGACCCAGGTCAACCCCACGCAACTTCCCCATGACTCCCCAACTCAATCCATCCCAGTCCAGGCCCAGAGCTCACACCACATCACACAGCCAGCCACCCTACCCAAAGGGCGAGCAGCCCCCTCACCTGGTGGGCAATTGGCATCAGTTTGGCCACGAGCTCTTCCCCAGATTCCACATGGTCAAGGACTCCTTGCAAGGCCAACTGCTGACCTGGGGGGTGGCGGGTGTCTTCCATGTTCTCTTTGCCCCAAAACCTATTTTTACAGATGGGAAAACAAAGACCCAAAGAGCTAGGGTGACTTTATCAGGGTCATAGTAATTCAGAAGCTGAAACCTTTATAACACCAGCTCCCTTGACTTGAAAGAAAGAAGAAATTCTGGCATCTGGTAGGGGTTTTTGTATTCAGCATTATTTCCATGCTTCATACAAAAAAGAAAATTCAAATGGTTTATTCAGTACACACACGCTACGCTAGGTCAGAATTCCCACTAATTCCATACACATAGTTTAGTCAGGTTTATTATGGAAGCCAGGACAGCAGGTAGCAGTCATTCTGAGTCTCTCTAGAAGGAAGCCTCAGACGGAAACACACCAACGACTTTTTTTGCTGCTGTTTCTCCTGTGTTTGAATAATGTCATGAAGGCTTTATTAAGAAGTCATTTTTAAGAAGTTGGCACTAACTGGTCATCCCAGGCTGTGTTCTCAGCCTGCTCCCAACAGGGCTTGGTCTCAGGGACCCAAATGTGCACTCTCGAGAGTCAGGGCAGGGGAGAAGCTGACGCCTGCCTCGTCCTGGTTCCTTCTGATAGAAGATGCCCAGCTCTGGGAACTGGAAAGCCCAGAGAGCACACAAAAGGGTCCCATGTCGTCTTGGACATGGGATCCTTCCATCTGAAAGGAGCCCTGGAGGAATGGGGAATGCGATCTTGAGCTGTTGTGATTTCCCAGACGCGTTCTGTGTGTAGGTTGGGAGCAGTAACCTGAAAACGTAGCCAGGAAAGCACCCAGGGTGAGTCAGACAGTACTGGGGACCCACAGCCTAGCCAACTCTCGGGTCAGCCAGTGCCCGGCCAGGGGTCTCAGCGTTGTGCTGCACTGTGAAACAGGTACGGTGGTCAGGAAGCTCTTCCCCACACTGAGAAGAAGTCTCCTTCGGGGAACTGCTCTCTTGGGCCAGGTTCTGGTGATCCTCATAAGCCCAGCATCATTCTTCCCTAAAAAGTCTCTGGATTCATCATCAGGATTTGCTGTAGGGCTGAACTGTGCAAAATCGTCAGACTCAGCAAACCTCCATCTATCTCCTTGTCTGTCTCCTACCTGTGTGGAGCATCTGGCCTGCTCTGTGAGGTCAGGGGGGCAGTGCGTTCATTTGATTGTAGCATTTTTACGTAGACCTACGCCCAACATTCTGCTTTCCAGATTAGTAGGCCAGCCCTGGATCTCTCCCAACGATCAGCCTAAAGTTGCCCAAGAATCTCCAGAGATTGCTCAGCCTGTTTTCTCCCACCTCCTGGGGTGAGAACCAGAAGTCAGCTGCAGTTTTTAGCTTCCGTGACTTCTGCTGGTTCTATACAATGCTGCCTCTGACCACTGACCCCATAGAGTAATAAAATGCACTCTTGCTCACAAATAGGATGGTGTTCTTGATGGTTCAGATCCCCAGCGAGGTCTCAAGTGGGAAGCCAAGAGCAAACACACCCTTGTTTGCCCTGTCCTGTCCTCAGCTTGCCCACAGGGCCGGCCAGAACCCTCACCATGACACCATCTCTTTGGAGAGCCTTTTTTCACAGAGGCTTTCTGCTGCAGAGGCTTAAGACTAAGGGCAAATCCAAGTACCTTGCCTCTCCAGAGGAACGCACATTGAAGCTCGCGGTCTCTGAGGCTTGGGGGTTTGTTCGAGACCTTAAACACACACACAGCCAGATGCCACTCATCTCACATGGATATAGCTAAGACAGGCTTCTTGGGAGTTTCCTCCCAAACGAGGATCCTGATCTGGGTTCCTACTACACACGGCAGTAGCAGGACACCCGGAAGTCGTAGCTTTGTGGATGAAACGTTTGAAAAACACATCTATTCCACTAGGCAACTGACGATATATTTCTAATATATTTCTACAGCCGCTTGTAGTTAGATTCTAAAAAAAAAAAAAGATTCTTGAATAATTTCTTAAAAGGATTTTGAGAGAGACCAGCTCTCTCACAGTCAGCGGTATCCACTCTAGAAACGGATTGCCTCCACTTCCTAACTATCCACAAGTGGGTGAAGGAGCAAGGGCCAGGGGAGTGGGAGGGAAGAACCCGCCTTCTAAACGCTGAGGGCCTCTTGTGAGATGACGTTATAAGTACCGGTGTCACTGATCTAACTGAGCAGATGCTTCTGTCTGCAGATTGGGCCACACTGACCAGGGCATAGGGTCACGGCCTCTCTGGCCCTTCCCTAACGATGGATGTCAAATCTGCCTCCCTGTTGGAAGCGGACATTGGCAAGGCTGGATATCTGTGGCCTCCTGCCATGGCATTGGCCAGTCAGCACAGAGCAGGCCTGAGGGCTCATGTGCCCCACGGCTAAGCGTGACTTCAGGGTCCGCAGTCCTCAGCAGGACCGCTGAGTGTGAGCCCAGCTTGCATGTGACCATAGCTCCTGCTTGGTCCCCCTGTCTCTGCCTCCCCCACATCTCTTGGCCAAGCTTTGTCCTCTGCTGAATTAGCACAGCTGCCTTCTTCTCTAGACCTCCTCCCAGGCCTGGCCCAAGTCACCCAGGCCTGGATTAGGGATCACCTTCTCCACTGCCTGGCAGGTGTTCAAAGAGAGGATTTGAGAGCCCAGACTCTGGCATTGCCATCGATTAGCTGTATGACCTTAAGCAAGTTTCTTGGCTTCTCTGTGCCTCAGTTTCCTAATCTGTAAATGGGGATAATAGCACCTATCAAATAGGGTTGCAAGTGAACACATAGGAACTACTTAGGGAAGTACCTGGCACACAATGAGGCCCAATTAACTGCCACCATACGTTTACAGATTGCTGCAGATGCCTCGGCCCTTCGTCCCTCTAGCTGCCCATGGCTGTGCCAAACAGCTAGGAGAACCTCTGACTGGATACCTAGAGACCAGAGAGACTCAGTGGGCCTTACCAAGGCCTTCACTTCACTTACACTTCTTTGTGTCTTGGAGTGGGGCCTTAACAAGGGATAGGGAGCCTGCTCCTGGCCCAAACGGAGCGTAGCCAACCCTCCTGTCCCTGCAGTCACACTGAATCCAGGGATGCCGGGAGGCCACAGCCCCCAGAGAGCAGCAGCAGTCCTTGGAGGGCAGTGAGGCCTCAGATGGGTCCACAAGGTTGCTTCCTTACTCCTAATTTGTGAGGTCGAGATCAGACAATCTCCAGTATCCTTTCCTTTAGTATGACTTGTTAGGATCTGGCTTATTCTAAAGGGTCCCTCAGTTACCTATTAATCTTCTTAATAATCCACAGAACCTACCCTCAGGGATCGTGGGATCTGCCTGAAAGAAGAAGAAATAAGGGTTTGAAATTAGTGTGAAACTCAGAAAATGAAGTTTGCCAAACAAATGGTCTGGTTTTCCAGATGACAGATACTCACTTCTCTAAAAAGCATCAAGATGTAGAGGGCAAAACTGCAGAATTGCAGCAAACTCCTCACTCTCTTTTAAGGCAAATTTTCAGAAAAGCCAAACTACATGCTGAATTTTAAAAAGTAGTGTATCGGGGAAAAGCTATGAAGGAAAGCAGAGAAAGATCTGCTCCACCTCCCAGGGGCACATCCTTGTGCCCACAAGCAGGGGACCACCTGGACTCCGGGGACGGATGGGGCTGGCAATGCTCTGCCCTCCACCCGACGCTGGCTACCCAGGGGTGCCAGGGGGTTGTTTCGTCACACCTGTAATCTTTGTACCTGGGTACA
Source organism: Neotragus moschatus (assembly GCA_006410615.1). NCBI lineage: Eukaryota > Metazoa > Chordata > Mammalia > Artiodactyla > Bovidae > Neotragus > Neotragus moschatus. Next base: position 69,347 of record SJYA01003115.1, on the reverse strand, counting down.
CGCATGATATTTCCCAGCAATAAGGGGTTCAAGAGAGTAGCTAAAGGGTTTCTCGAGCAGTTTTCATAACCATTGTTTGACACTTCTCGTGTGCAAAGCACAGCTCAAAAGTCATCCTCATTTTATCAATATGTCATGGTGGCCAGTGAGGTGTGCCTCTCAAGTCTCCTTCAAGAGAGCCTGCTATGGGCACAGAGCCCCCAGACTAACAGCTTCCAGCTCCAGCCCGTGACCCCGGGGCCTCACCTCCTCCAAACTGCCCCCGGGCACTGACGGAGCGCAGCAGAGGGGGTAGTGCTGGCCCACTCCTGCCAAACGCGGGGCACTCCCAAAGAGACACTTCTGCTCAGGGCCTTTGGCCTGGCTGAGATTGTCTCAAAACTGCACTGCGGTTTGAGGAGCTTCCTACTCAGCTCTTGCCTCCCTCTTTCCTTTCACAGGGGGTAGACCTACCTCCGGTTTGAAGGCTTGTTTCTGTGTGCCTGACTCTCTCCCCCTTGTTCTTCACAAGCATGCCCCCCACAAACCTCATGTGTCTGATCCCATGTTGGCACCTGCTTCTCAGAGGGCCCAAATAGACATCTGTGTCACAAGGCTTTTCCCCACGCATTCTTTTAAAAATTGAGACCATCCTCAATGCACGGTTTTGCATAGCTTTTCATAAGACACTTTGAGTGTTTTCCTATGTTGTTAAGTGTGCTTCAAAGTCAGCATATAGAAGGGCTGCGTGATATTGCATGTTAGGGATGCACATTGTCTATTTAAAGACATTTATGGATTCACAGTATCTGTTTATTATGGTTGAAACTGCTAAAACTTTCGAATACCCTTCCTCCATTTGGGAAATTCTCGACATTAGTGGGTCCTGTCTCCCCTTCAGCTGCTGCTGCTGCTAAGTCACGTCAGTCGTGTCCGACTCTGTGCGACCCCAGAGACGGCAGCGTACCAGGCTCCGCTGTCCCTGGGATTCTCCAGGCAAGAACACTGGAGTGGGTTGCCATTTCCTTCTCCAAGGCATGAAAGTGAAAAGTGAAAGTGAAGTGGCTCAGCTGTGCCCAACTCTTAGCGACCCCATGGACTGCAGCCTAGAAAGCTCCTCAGTCCATGGGATTTTCCAGGCAAGAGTACTGGAGTGAGTACCATTGCCTTCTCCAAAGCTAGACACTCAAATTTGCTTTCTCAGGCTCCCTTGCAGCCAGCATGCAGACAGATGGCTCTGCCAGCCACAGCTGCAGGAATCCTGAATCAGAATGAGAGCAGTGCATTGTGTGGGACAAGGGTTCTACCAGGGGCGGTGAGTGGTCTCTGCTGTTCTTCGTTCTACAGAAACACTACCTTATGGGTTGCAAGGAAGTATCAGCTTCATTTACAGAAAAGGAAACTAAAAACCAGAGATAATTGTTCAAAGTAACTCATTCACCATTAGGTCCCTTACCCTGGCTTGAGGTATTTGGACTCTTAACTGCCCCCAAATTATACTCCAGGTGACAGATCAGTCTCTCGGAGCCCAGAGATAAATCATTTCCCAAAGGAATAGGTGCTAGAGGAAAGTCCTGGTTTTAGGAGCCCCATTTCTAGGGCTTTGGAGACATGAACTTGGCTTCAGAGCCTTGTTCTTTCTTGCTTGGCTGTGTGTCTTTGCTCAAGCAACCGGCTGTGTGTCTTTGCTCAATGTCATTAACATTTCCTTGACAGTTTCTCTGAGAGTAGAAGTAGATAATGTTTTCAACAGAAAAACTATACAAAAAAATGAAGGTTAAGTCTGCTAAAAAAAAAGTTTACTCATTCAAATACAGTGTGTTGTCATACAGACAGATCCACACGCTCTGATATGGGGAAACACCCCATGGCACTGGGTAGGGGAAAACCCAAGTAATTAGGTTCTGATTTTGTCTAGGTGAAAATTTGAAAGGAAACACAAGTCTATTTTTTGCTGTGTAGGCATAGATTGTAATGGTGGTTACATGAAGTAAGTAGAACTGAGGTTAATCCAAAACAGACTCCTTTCTAAGCATTATTACAAGTTTGAACCTACTTTCCTGTGATGAAAACTCATGTACTCACCATCTAGATCTAAAACTACAACTTTTTGCCATATCAAGCAGCTACATTTCCCTGAACCATTTCAAGGGAAATTAGACACTGTACCTCCAAAGGAGTTAAGCTTGCATTGCCACACAGAGCCCCTACACAATGCCACTAGCATTTCAACTTCATAAATAATTCCCTCATGTCTTTTAATTCTGAACCCATATTCAAATTTCCATTGTTTCCCAAATGTCTTATAATTTTTCCCCTCATATTTGGTTACACAAATCTGATTCTTTTAATCCAAAACAGCCTTCACCATCTTTCCCAACACACACCTTTTTTTTCATACATAGCATTGAAAAGATGTGGTCATTGTCAAAGAATATTCCTCACTGTAGATCTGCCTGGTGTTTCTTTGTTCCTTGCTGCTGCTGCTAAGTTGCTTCAGTCGTGTCCGACTCTGTGCGACCCCATAGATGGCAGCCCACCAGGCTCCTCCATCCCTGGGATTCTCCAGGCAAGAACACTGGAGTGGGTTGCCATTTCCTTCTCCAAGGCATGAAAGTGAAAAGTGAAAGTGAAGTCGCTCAGTCGTGTTCGACTCCTTAAACCCCCTCAAACCAGCAGCTGGACTGAATGGTTAGTTCAAGGAGCCAAACAGCCCCTCTAACACTTGGCCCCAAATGGCCAAGACTTGATCAACACCTGTCAGCTTCCCTAATTTTTGCCCCAGCTTTTCCAGCTTCGTAGGACCAACCAGAAAAAGCCAAATATGCACTCCTAATCAATCACATAGGATGCCCCATTGCTAGTCAGCCTGCCTACAGCTTCCCCAGGCTAACAGTCTCTGATTAGGGCATACCTGCATACTTTTCCTTTTCTACTACCAAGCCTTCTCACTCCACTGCTTACCTTTGAGTGTCTGACCAAGGCAAGTGATGGTAGCTGATTCCCTTGCTATAGCAAACTGGAAATAGTCTTTGCTTATTCTCATTTGACAGCGGTCTCTATTTCCACGATTGTTACTAATGGCTAAGTGTGATCACACTTAAGGTAATAGCCACCTTATTTAATCACTTACATTGTCAGAATGGAATCTGACTTTTCAATTCATGCCCTGCTACAAATTTGCCTGTTTTGCCGTGTGCCTTTATTCATATCTGCAAGGAAAAGATGGTTGAATTTTGCACACAGAATTTATTTTCACCTTAAGCAAATGCTTTCGAAGAATGTAATTTTTAGTCAAGCTTTACATTTCTGGCCTAATGCATCAATATAATGTTTCGCTGTTTTGAAAGGACAGGGTTTGGCCAGCAACTGAACAACAACAACAACTTAACAAGATTGCCCAGTATCTTAGCCTACAGGCCCCTCATTTATTTATTGCTTATTATTTATTTACATTAAACATGCAGTCAATTAAGTTGATCTCATAAAAATGAGTTTCATCTTAATATAATTTGAATAAAAGAAGGCTACAATCAAAAGGAAATCATTAAAGATAATGGAGTTTTAACCCTGGGAAAACGTAAAGAGCATGTGAAGTCAGTATAATACGTGACATAAGGAGGGTGTTCTGCAAATATCGGGGCGCATGACCACTAGAGGGCAGCACTTCCTCTTGCAGGTTACGGTCAGTCATGACCTGCAGCCCATCCCAGCAACAGCCTTGCCACCTCTAGACACAGAGGCCTCGCCAGAGGACCAAGGACCCCTCGCAGTGCTCAGAGAAAACTGCACCACCATTTTCTGTGTGGGCGGCCACAGCACACTCGTTCCCTTACTTTCCAAGGCTTTTGAAGAAGAACACTTGGTGTCCCTTTCTCCAAGCTCCTCCCTTCGTGCCTTACAGTTTTAGACAAAATACCAGGCTCAGGAAATTATATGGGTATTGAGGGGGTGGGGCAAGATGGACACACACACTTTCTCCTTAAATCCCAGCAGAACTCTCCACCTCCAGTCACCTTGCTGCTGCTGCTGCTGCTGCTAAGTTGCTTCAATTGTGTCTGACTGTGTGACCCCACAGACAGCTCCGTCCTTGGGATTCTCCAGGCAAGAACACTGGAGTGGGTTGCCATTTCCTTCTCCAGTGCATGAAAGTGGAAAGTGAAAGTGAAGTCGCTTAGTCGCATTCGACTCGTAGCGACCCCATGGACTGCAGCCTACCAGGTTCCTCTGCCCGTGGGGTTTTCCGGGCAAGGGTACTGGAATCGGTTGCGATTGCCAGTCACCTGAGGATGCAGAGAAATGGCTACCCACCAGCCCCAAAGCAGGGCTGGCCCCCTACACCGATGGTATGGGCACGAGGCAGGCCTTCCAGTCCGGCCCAACATAAAACATCTTTAAAACCTTTCTGTTCCCCCATTCTAAAAACTACATTCCCTGATCTCAGCTGCCCGAGAAAAACTAGAAAATGAAAGCAGCTCACCGAGTCCCTGGGACCACACCCTCCAGCCACACGGATGCTATCCCAGTCTCTGGCCTTCTCTAGAGGGCGCTGTGGGACACTTGAGCGGCTCCTCCTCTTCCAGAGAAACTGGCTCCTCGAGATGGGCCTGAATCCTGTGCCCACCCGACAGGGGCTTGTGCTTTCTTGCATCCAGGCTGTTGGCCCGCCGTGTGTTTCTCTGCATTTTTTACTCTCTATTTGCAGTAGTGACTGCAATACAGGACAAAAGGCTACACCAGCAGTTTGGGTTATATAAAGAAAAGTACCAAACAGCTCTGCGTACTCTCGCTCCTGGATGAGAAAGGAGAGAATTTGTACTGGATTTAGCTGGTATTCTGTATCAAGAAGCAGTGGAGAAAAATTGATGAAAATGCATTGTCTTTCCTGGATAAGGTGTTGAATGAGACATCTCAGTGTATACGTTTTTATCTCTCTTCTACTGCTGAAGCAAAAGGAAAGGAAAAAACCTTCAGGAAGATCTGATCAGCAAACCCTTCCAGAGCGAGGTCTTCTAAGCCAAGGAGGCACTTTCAGTCCCACACTGGAATCCTGAAATCCTTTACCCATACATTCCCCCACCCCATCACTGGTGTGTTTCACGCCATGCCCTTTCATGCCATAAGGAAGTCAGGCCTCCACCTGGTCCTGTGGGGTCATCTGAGGCCTGCAGGGGGCAAACCACAACAAACAACCCAAGAACCATGGGATGAAGGGTGCGCGGGACAAGGGGACATGCAACATTCCCCACTGGGACCCTCTGGCTTGTTTTCATTCTTTTCTTTTTATTTAGCTAAAGATTGGTTTGGTTGCCATACCCTGCTATCTCAACTGGCTAGAGGGCACTGACTGCCTCCTGGGGGCATCTTGCCTTTGGGACCCATGATCCTGCCAGCAGAGGCAGTGACAAGTCTGGGTGTTTTAACCATAGCTCCTGGTGTCCCTTCCAGGGCTCTGAACCCAGCACGTGATGGTGCTTCTTGTCTCACTAGTCGGCTGCTGTGGGGAGATCAGGAGACCTTCACAGTGATTTTAATCCCTAAAGGGGACCTGACAGTGCTTGCTTATGGGCCTTGACCCCATCTTTTGTGGCCAAGATTGGCTGAGTCTCTGCTGTCACTTGGGGAGCTGCAACTGTCCCACCACTTCAGTGGTTTCAGTTCCCCCTAACTGTGTCAACTGCTGCTGCTGGACGGCGCACCCATATCTTGACTTGTCGGGCTAGTGACTCCCCAGGGGACTGGATTGATTCCATGATGGTGGCCACTACGAGGCTGACTCAGGGCTGCATACTGACCCAATCTGTATTTGGGGCAGACCTCTAAGTGATCAGACTGCTGACTCAATCATTCTGCTTGTGGATAGATACCGTAAAGGCCTTCAACCTCTCGGAGTGATGAGTACTGGAATGACCTTCTCTGCTGATCCCATAACAATGCTGAAGAGTGTACTAGGGACACAAGTAACATATCAAAGCAACTTCAACTGTGTTANATATAAGTTAAATAAGCAAGGTGACAATATACAGCCCTGACGTACTCCTTTTCCTATTTGGAACCAGTCTTTTTTTCCCTGTCCAGTTCTAACTGTTGCTTCCTGACCCACATATAGGTTTCTCAAAAGGCAGGTCAGGTGGTCTGAAATTTCCTGTTTCAGTTAGTGACAATTCCATTCTTCCAGGTGTTCACACCACAGATCCTGTTGCCGTAACTCCTTTCTTCCTTTCACGTCCCCTCCACACCCCCTGATGGCATACTTCAAAATAAACCCACGCCAAACTGCTGCTGGCCACCTCCATCACTGCCACCCACCCCTCCTTCACCTGGACCATGGCAGGAGCCTCTAAACTTGTCTCCCTGCTTCTACCTCATTCCTCTTTGCTTTCTCCACAAGGCATGCAGAGTGAGTCTGTTAAAAGACAGGATGAAATGTGTCCAATCCACTGCACAAAATTCTCCAACGGCCCTAACTCACTCTGAGTGAAAACAAACATCCTCACAGTGGTCTGCAAGGTTCCCACAACCTGCCCATCTCTCCCTTTACCCCCAACGCCTCTCTGACCTCATCCTCTTCATTCCTCCCCTTCACCCACCTACACCAATCACACTGGTCTCCTGGCAAGCCCACCAACCTGCCAGGGGTGGTCCATCCTTTGGGCTTTTGAGCTTGCTCTTCCCTCTGTCTGGACCACTGTGTCCCCATTTAGCCACTTGGCTCCTCTCACCTCCTTCAGATATTCACTCAACTGTTAGCTTCTCAGGAAGACTTCCTAAGCACTCTCTTCAAAATTGCAATGCCAAGACTTCCCTGGTGGTCCAGTGGCTTGAGCTCCCAATGCAGCAGGCCCAGGTTCAATCCCTGGCCAGTGAACTAGATCCTACACGTCCCAACTAAGAGTTCAAATACCACAATTAAAGATCCCATGGGGGCCATAGAAGATATAAAGATGAAAGTAAGAGGATGGAGTAACATGAAGAAAAGGCCACCAGCACGGCCTTGCATGTGATCTCTGGAGGCTAGAAAAGCAAGGAAATGGATTTTTGNTCCTACACGTCCCAACTAAGAGTTCAAATACCACAATTAAAGATCCCATGGGGGCCATAGAAGATATAAAGATGAAAGTAAGAGGATGGAGTAAAATGAAGAAAAGGCCACCAGCACGGCCTTGCATGTGATCTCTGGAGGCTAGAAAAGCAAGGAAACGGATTTTTTCTAAAGCTTCCAGAAGGAATGCAGTCCTGTTGAAACCTTGATTTTAGACTTCTGACCTCCAGAACGGGCCAGCCATACTCCTCAAGGACCATGGAAGCAGCTCTCACTAGCACTGAATTCACATCACTCAGCTATACACCATTCTGGATCCTGGAGAATTCTCTGCATAGAGTCATGGACTTATCACTCCAGCCTGCGGCTTTGGATTTATTTCTGACTGTTGGGAAATACCTATCCCCATCCTGCCTTCTGCTTTCAGCCCAGGCCCTGATTTGTGTAAAACCCAACGAAGGAGCAGGTAACATCTGAGGACAGAAAGGGCCAGGTTGGGGGCCTCCCTGAAAATCCAGTGGTTAAGAATCCACCTTTCAATGCAGGGAATGCAGTATGATCCCTGATCTGGAACTAAGACCTCACATGCCCTACGACACAGCCAAAGAAAAACAAAAGAAGAAGAGAGAGAGAGAGAGAAAGGGTCTGCTCAGGGTAGTGCCTTCCAGGGACTCATACCAGAGCTGGAGACATGGTTTGGGTATTATGCTAGAGAAAATGAAAGCAGGGGGATGGGGAGGGACTTGCCTGGGGTCTCCAGAAGTCAGTCATAAAGCCAAGATAAATCCCAGGATGCCCGACTCTCATCCTATCCACTTATCTTATGACCACCAAAGCCCTATTGCCATCAGAGTCCCCCTAACATTCTTTCTCATCTCTTTCTATCCCCAGACACCTAGTCCAGTGTAAAAATTTTCTCATTATTCTCCAATACCTCATCTGATTTTAACTCCATGCATTAGCATGCAATATGCCGTTTTGTGCATCCCCTTCTCCCACTTGTCTAGCAGGTAAACTCCTATTCATCCCTCAAGGCCCATTCAAATGTTTCCTTTCCTCAAACAAAACCTAAACTCATTTTATCCAGAACCCATTCATCTCTCCTTCCTCTGTGCTCCTATAACACTCTCCTTATACACTAATTTTAATGTTGACTACTGTCTCCTATAATTGTCTATAACTATCTTAGTTTTCACTAAGACTGTATTTTTCTCTAGAACACAGATTATTTCTACTTCATCTCTTTGTCCTCAGGGCCTATCAAGGTGTCTAGAACTCAGCTGACACTCAAACAATACTGATCAAACAGTGGAACAAGTGAAGGACCAGGAGGCGAATTTTTAACCTCTCAGAGTCTCTCTTTATTTGTCTGTACCTCGAGGCTTGCAGGATCCTGCAGTTCCCCAACCAGGGACTGAGCCCTTGGCAGTTAAAGCATGGAGTTCTAAGCACTGGACCATCAGGAAATTCCCTTAGAGTCCTAGTTTATCATCTTTGAAATGAAATGAAAAAAAAAAAAAAAATCAAACACTTGGCAAGGATAAATAGTGGATAATGAATGTAAAGCAAATGGCATCATCATTGACTCAGTTTCCTGAGCTGAAAATAGGATATCACATCAAATTTCCACTCCTCCTTCTCCTTTTCCCCCTTCCCCTAGAAACCAGCTTGTTGAACCTGGCTAAGGATCTAGGTAAGAAGCTGTCTGTTAGTGGGGAATTTCCATCAGACCAGAGCCATCAGGAAGGATAGAGGTAACAAGTGCCAGGCATAGGGACCTTGTAACTAAATTAAGAAGCAGGAGGAGCAACTGATGGGAACACTGAAGGAGAGACAAGGGATCGAAAAGAAGGGAGAGGTGAGACTGGGTTCTGAGGATTTAGAAACCACTCAGTGTCTGCCCTCAAGAAGCTCACAGTCTGCTGAGGAAACAGAAATAATTTTATACAGAACCCCAGTACAGTGCAGCACTACCTCCTCCTGATACCCCTTTCTTTACTTGGCTTCCAGGACACTTACCCAACTAACCTGGGTTTCTGCTTATCTTTTTGGCCCTTCTCAGTCTAGTTTTCTGCTTTTCCTAGTTTCCACAAAATTCTGCATTTTGAGGGAAATGTTCCTTCNAAAAAAAAAAAAAATGTCCCACAAAACTGTCAGGAAAGCGGAGGAAGTCCCAGGATGAGGGTTCACACCAGACAGAGAGCAAAAAGTCTGGTCTGCAGCGGGGACTCAAGACAGAAATGTCAAGAGCTATTAGCACCAGGGCCCCTGGCTCTTCTCCTAACGAAGAGAACATTAAGGTGATCCTGGCCCCATTCTCATTTGCAAGGAGATGAAACCAGTCAATCCTAAAGGAAATCAGTTCTGAATATTCATTAGAAGGACTGATGCTGAAGCTCCAATACCTTGGCCACCAGAGGCAGAGAACTGACTCATTAGAAAAGACCCTGATGCCGGGGAAGATTGAAGGGAGGAGGAGAAGGGACACCAGAGGATAAGATGATTGGACTCGATGGACATGAGTCTGAGCAAGCTTTGGGAGTTGGTGACGGACAGGGAAGCCTGGAGTGGTACAGTCCATGGGGTCGCAAAAAGTTGGACATGACTGAGCAACTGAACTGAACTGGCCCCATTCTCACCTCTCCTAGGCTTGATCGACATGAGCTGACGTCCTTCTCACTCCTCAGATCAGTAGAAGTCAGCATTTCCTCCCCCGGAGGGCTCAGCTTTGGCTCACCACTAAATTCAAGAGGATGGTTGCAGTGAGCATGGAACTGCAGTCAGCAGCTCCAGCCCTCTGACCGTATTCCTGCCAGACCACGAGGACTCGGTTTGTGCACAGTACGGCCACACCCCCCAAGCATTGTGGCTCCAGTGTCCCCAGGATCCTTTCAAGTCTCTGCTTACTGATTTCCCCAAGAGGAATGGTACTTCAAAATCCCCAGGGAAGCTGAGACTCCCTCTGACCCAGAGGTCACACTGCTTTTCCAGCCAATGTCGCCCAAGAGCAGCAGCGCTGCCCTCTGCTCTCAGAGCTCAGTGAGTGCTTGAAACCTGGTGTCTTCAAAACCACACACAATATTGTTTCAAAACACCTCCACCGGAGGGTGAAAACAGAAAAAAGGGAGGGAATTATTAAACCACAAGTCAGCCCAGCACTCCCCAGGGGAAAGGGAGAATTCAAGTGTGCTGGGCCTTAAGGGGGCTTTCACAGCAGTGGTGTGGTTCTGTTTCTTAACGACAGACACATTGTCTATTATTCTTTAGACTATATGTTTACATTGTAGATGCTCCTCTGCATGTATGACACATTTCATGGTTGAAAAAAAGACAAAAGATATAAACTTACAATAGCAAGGAGAACTGAAGGCGAAACCATCAAGAGTCTGGAGGCTACATTCCGGAAGGCATGAGCACAGAGTCTGCATGATTGAAAATAAGGTCCAGGAAACCCACAGGGAAAAGCGCAGCTGAGGGGGCAGAGGATAAGGCCTGGCTGTGCAGGCCCAGACCTCGTAACCCGATCCCCAAAGAAAAGATTGTCGTCCCATGCCAACAGGTTCCCCACTGTGGGTTCATGCTTGCTCCATGCCCCATCTGGCAACTCCTCATATTTCTTTCTGTCTTTAGCATTTGTGACCCATGTGGCTCTCTCTGCACTGTCAGCCCCAGGGAGAAGGGAGCTGGGGTTGGCAGCAGCTTCAGGTTTCCCGGTCCTAAATTCCAGTTGTCCCGCCCCTTTGGTCAGCCTCAGAGCCTCACTCCAGCTGAAGAGGCCCAGGACTCTGGGTCCAGATCCCTTCAGGTTCTGCTCCTGCATGTGAGGTATCAAGGACTCATCCAGCCTCCAAAAGTCACATGTCTCAAGGTTCCCAGAGTTGGGGTTTTGCTCAACCTCCCCAGGGCCAGGAAGGAAGTCCCTGCTCCCTACTCATAACTCAGATGTCAGCATGGGATGGGGCCTGGTCTGCCCTGTCTTTGGGAGGCCCATGTGAGATATGTCCAAGGTTTCGAGGCTGCAGCCAAAGTCAGCTCTGCCTTTCCATAAGGCTCTGAGCCTGTGTTATGCAGACACCACCCGGGGGCAGAAGCTGCACATCTCCATCCCCTGCCTAGGCTCTGCAAGGGTTACAGACAAGCACTGGTCCCTTCTCCTGGCCTTCCTGCCACCTTGGAACAGGCTTTTGGGCCCAAATAATCTGCCCAGGAGAGTCGTGGGTGGTTTCACACTGCAGCCCCTGGGCCAGGCTGGGTCTTCTTCACCCCCAGGGTGCAGTCTGGGCCTCGCCCCTCTGGTAGACAGGGACCCAGCTGAGATCACGAGGGGATCCTGGTGTCTTTTGAGCCCCTTTGCTTTTCGCGGCCCAGCCAAAACCTGCAGATCTAAACGTGAGCCCCCAGGGCAGGATTGGAATCTTAACATACATGAGCTGCCTGGTTACAGACACATGGGAGGGAAGGAGGGAGTCGGAAGGGCTGACACTGCAGATGAAAGGGGCGCCCAGTCATCGCGATAGTTGGAGGGAACCTCAGAGAGCGGCCAGCTCCAGCCAAATGCTGCAGGGGTGAGGGATGGCTGTCTCAAACGTAAGAACAAAGAGCCGAGGAAGCCAGGGAGAGGTGGAAAACACATGAAACACAGGTGTTTTCACAACAAGTTACAGAAACTGACCTTTATTTATTGTACTAAAGTCTGTTTAACTTTTGATACAAAGGAAGGTTTTAGTACAGAAAACCCCAGTCTGTCAGAACAGTACCCGTGCACACTGTACCATCTCTGTGCCAACCCCAGCCACCCAGAGCAGTGGCCCCGCGGGTGCCAGCGAAACCCTGCGCCAACCTGCGGCTGGTCCTAGCTGTCGGAGCCAGAACGCGTGTACCTGTGAAACGAGGGCAGCACGGAGACAGAAATGTGTCTCCTTGCGAACGACTGTGCAAGAAAATATATCCCTTTTTAAAAAAATGTCAGTATGGCTAAACTATAATCTAGTCTAGAATTACAAAGAATAAAATGAAATCAGCGATTTCTTGCTAGTAAAATGAAATGTTAGGAACAGTATTAAAATAGAGGTCCTACCCCAGTGACACTTACCCGGAGCCCCGTACAGTACCTATTATTAACAGGACGCACAGTTTAAGGAGGAACCACACCAAATCTTCAGCCAGAAACATCTGGCATCAGCTGCATTAAAAAATAAAACAAAACACAGCCATCCTCGTGGAGCTCTGCTCATGTTGTGAGAGCTGAAGCCAAGACTAGATAGATCCCAGTTTCTCTTGAATTTTAACAGTGACCACATTGATCCTTAAGCTTCCATTAAGAGCTCTCTTTTCAGTCTGAAATATGAATTGTTTTTAGATCAAACAGAGCTGATGTGCCTGCCCCACTGTAAAGCATTTGGGAATTACTCCGCAAAATCTGCACTGGTAAAGGCTGTCACTGTTCACAGAACCTAAGGAGGACCCAGTGGCATGCCTCTGGGTGCCACTGGGCACCCAGCCTGACAGGCCCCAGCCTGACACCCTGCCCAGAACTGGCTGTGTCACAGTGAACCCACGAAGCTCTGAGGACCAGAGAGAACGCTGGAATCATGAACACAGGTGGATGAGAAGTAAGAGGTGGCAGAAGGCAGGAGACGAAGTCTGAGGGATGCGCCTACAAGACGGCAGAAGTCGCCTTCCTAGGTGCAGGAGGAGAGTGCGCAGCCTCACGAAGGCACTAGTTCCGCACGCACCGACGGTCTAAGCAGCTGCAGCCGCAGTCATAGGGCCTTCCAGGAGAGGGGCCGCGGAGAACCAGGGCATTGGTCAGAGCTCTGGCCCCACCGCTAAGACCCTCCCAGAGCAAAGCGGCCCCCAGCAGGTTCCAGAGTCCTTTTGTTGAAAGCAGGCACAAAACCAACACCAAAGAGACAGTGAGGAAAAGGGCGGGGGCTGGGCAGCGACAACATGGAGCCATTCAAGTAAACATAAGCCACCGAATACTTAGAAAAGGCTTGTAAACTTGTGATCTGAAAGGTTCTCTTTGCAGCATCTGTTGAGCTGGCTACAAGGAAGGTTGGTGTCGAGTCCCCCACTCCACAGTCTCTGTCTTAAAGCGCACACGTGTGGGAGAAGCGCAGTCCGCTGGCCGGGGTCTGGATCCCGTCCGTCTGTGGCTTCCGTCTACAGAGGAGGTGTTTCTGGAGCCCCGGTTCATGGATCCCTCCCCTTCGTGTTTACACACAGAGGCGTCTATCCGTAGTCACTGCAAAGAGCTGTGCCAGGTGGTCGGGCTGGAGGCCAAGCTACAGTCATCCCCAGCGCTGTGTTCTAGAGAGGGCAGGCTGGGATCCACAGGACTTTATTTTGCTCTTGACTGACCACTGCCAAGATCTGAGTGCAAATGCTCGACAGGGCTCCTCCCTGGACGACCCCTGCAAGAGAGTCCCCAAACACACACGTCATTGGCTCGGAGGAAGAGGCCCAGAAGGAGGCGAGTAAGTGGATCTCTCAGTCTTCCCGGGGCCCTGCCTGTTTCCAGCTACTTGGCTCAACTGCCCTACCCCCACCTCACTTCTCTTCCATCAGCAAGAAATTGGAAAAGAAAAAAAGAGTTGAGTGCAAATCAGTTCGGCGTTTTATCTATTCCTCTCAGCAACTGTTCATATGATGTTAAAATCTGGGGCTCACACAAAGGCTGGGGTCTGATTTTGCCAGGTTGCCCTGACTCCTATAATAGGGGTGACAGGATGTAACTAGGCAAATTTGCCAGGCTCCACAGCAGGGATCACCCAGGCTGGTGTGCCCAGTCGTGCAACGGGGAGTCCCAGCATATTGGAACGCAGTCTGGGGTATGTTGTAATGGTCCAGTTGGCAGCAAGATTCTAGAGAGAACAAGGCTGGGTCTCAAGAGCTGGGCATCCCACGGCCCAGAGAAGATTCTCAGCAAAGATGACGGGCCATCCCCAGCTCTGGCTCAGGCCTGCTGCTCGGCAAGGTTTCAGCACCACGGCCCAGCAGACACTAGACGAGGGCTCTGTGTGTGCTCCCTGGAACAGCACCATGCTCTGGCTTCTTGCCACAGATACTGACAGTGAACGTTTAGAAATTGCTATGACAATGCGACGGAGCAATTTCACATCTGCTAAATCTGATAAAAAGTCAAAGCCTGTGTGTCTTAAGTTTTGAAGTTTAAAATTTTCCTTTCTCTAGTAAATTGCTCAAGTATTTAACTGAAATATCGGTCTGTAATGGATTTGAAATTAAAACACAAACACACACACACATACACAGAAGAGCCGGGCCTGGGTTCTGAGACCAAATATTGCATGAGAAGCACCCATCATAACACTCTCTACAAGTTAATTAAAAGCACAGTCTCCACCTCTCTTGACCACAATGCTGTTATGCCCCCTACAAATAACTGATTTCATGGAAGAAGTTGGAAGCCACCAAGTACTATGGCAACTGCTACATTAGTTTCTTTTAGTTTGCCTTGTTTCAAAGACAAGAGATAGTAATGGTGCAGTTTGTCTTCAGACTCCACTGCAAAACTGGCCTACCCTGGAGGGTGCCAGGGATGGATGGCCACAGCCACCACTGCTGTGCCACCTGCCTGGGGAATGCTGGAGTTGTGCCACACGGCGCCTGTGCAGCCATAACTCAAGACCAGATTGTGACCTAAGGCCAGAATCCGTGGACTTTACCTTTGGACCGACAAGTGCCCAATGCGGCCCTGTGCCTGCAATGAGATCATCTGTAATGAAAGTGCTCACTGCAGAGGCATCACTAGGCACCCCGGAAGTGCGGGCTATAACACCTCTAAGAAGGGCATCCTTGGGAAGGCTGTGTCTGTCCTTGCCACCCGCTCTACTTTGGGCCTGACGCATACCTACCTGTGAAGTACCTGCTGTACTCCTGTTCAATCTTCTGAGCCGTCTCAAACTGCTCTTTGGAATGCCTCTGAGTCACCTTGTCCTTCAGGTAGATGGGGTCTCTCTGCTCCCTATCGGGACATCCAGGAACCTGGCTGAGCCTTCTAACCTTCCCCATGCCCTCCTCTGAGCTTCTCTGTCCAGAATAACAGGGCTATCCCTCACTGCATGTGCGCCCCTGGTGGAGCACAGTGCAGCCTGCTGGCCCCACAGGGAGCTCTGGGCAGAGAAGGGGAGGAGATCAGATGCCCCAGCTGGCACCCAAGTGCAGATACCAGAAGACTGGGGGCACTGAAAGGCAAAGGTCAGGGGGGAGCACATGGGGGCTTGGCAAGTCATTAGCCTAACCACAAAAACTGAAGCTCAGTAAGAGCTAAGGCCCATGCACATCACAAGCCAGCCCCTGGTCGAGCTGGGCCACCCAGTTCCTGTGTTGTTGTGAGCACCAGGACAAAAGGCATTGAGAGGGAGAGAGGGCATGGGGATCAGGAGGGAGGAATGTAGACAAAGAGGCACAGACTCGAGGTGCCATGGCAGCCCCCAAACAGTACGGAGAGGGCTGGGGAGGGCTGTGCTGGGTCAGCACGACTGGCTCGGTGTGAGATGGGCACACGGGGGAGGGTCACTCCCATACAGGATGCCTGTTCGAAGCCAACGGCCCGCCGCCTCCCGTGGCTTTGAGCCAGCAGCCTGCGCCCAGCAAGGCCGGGGCCGAGCGCCCCCGGAGCCCGGCACCTACTTGATGTGCTTGGCACTCCTGTAGTGGATGAAGATGACGATGGGGTAGATGCGCACGTGGTGCAACCGCTCGATGGCGTGGGGGGCGACGTCCAGCAGACAGTGCCGGTTCTGCAGGGAGGCCGAGGGTGAGCACCGCGCGGGCGCAGCACAGGGCCTCAGGGACCCAGCCCTCGTCTGCCACGGAGGGGCCCCTCCTCACCTGACACTGCTCGGCCTCGCCCTACCAGTGAATATGTCAGGTGCTACCGATGAACAAGGCAGCTTGCTGATTCTGACACTAAGAGGGCATGGGACACCCGGTGGGGAAACCGCACCCAGGGAAACCTCTCCCCACAGGCCGCCAGCGCTGATGACGGCCACGGCTGCGAACGGGGGCCATGCGGGGTCTGGACAACCCACCTCCAGACTCCGTTCCTGCCTTTTCCCAGATACAGGAACGTTCTCAAGCGCCACCCCACCTGGCCTCAGAAACCTTACCCAGAAAGCCAATGGGTACCTTTTCTGTGATCTCCTTTATGGAGGCCACAGTGGTCACGTCAAAGTGGCCACTCCTCCGCTTGTAATCGACAAACAGGCAGTCTTTGACACCCCGCTCGATGGCCTGCTGGGAGGCCTTCATCACCTCTGCAAAGCACAGACACGGGAATCAGCAGGCCTGGCACCGTGAGCCATCACTGCACGGGCTGGGGAAAGCATTGCACGGAAACCCGGCCCTGCCAGCCGCACTCCCAGAGAAAGAGCCAGAGGCTGAACGCTGATGCGACCCAAGTCAGAAGGATGAAAAGACCGTGAGATCCATCCCCGGGAAGCAGGTGAACACAAACACAGGGACAGACGTGGCCCAGCAGGCCTGGGGACCGCCCTTACCAAGGGGGCATCTGCAGAACTTGCCGGGCGCCTCGTTCACCAGCATCTCCTTCACCACGTCCAGGAAGGGCCCCAGGATCAGGACGGGCCTCAGGGAGGTGCAGTCCACCTTCTGGACCCGCTGGTAGGCCAGGCTCACTGAATCTGCGGGGGAGAGGGCAGCAGAGGATGGGCGCCCACCCGGAGCAGAGGGAGGGGTTGGGGACCCCTGACCTTGCTTACCCCCGGGCAGACCTGTCTCCTTCACTCCACAGATCCACAGCTAGGGACCCAGCTCACCCTGGTCTGCCTGGGACTCGCCCAATTTTAGCACTGAGAGTCCCACACCCCAGGCACACCAGGGCACGGCCATTCCTGCACTGTGTCCCCACTCCTTGGACACCCAAGGCATTGCAGCACTTTATTCTGCTCAAATTCTCCTATGTGTGTTCAGTGCACGGTCTCCTCAGTGTTAGACATTCTGTTCTCTACATGTGCCACCCCCCCTGAGGGGGGTGGGTCATGTGACCCAGACCTGCCCCATGCAGTGAGCCAACTAGCCCCCTTCCCACGAGCTGAAACGGACAGGACCAGGGACAGTGACCTAGCTCTGATCCTGCAGATGACAACCATCCTCAGGAAATGACAGAGCCACGAGACAAAAGGGACTTGGCTCCCTGATGGTCCCCAGAACAGAGCTGCCTCCAAGGGACTACCCACCAATCCAGATTGTTACGTGGCAGAGAAAGAAGCTTCTTATCACACTTCAGCCATTGTTATTTGGTCTCAGTTACAGCACTCAAACCAATATCCTAGCTGATACATGTAGTTGTTTCCCCTTCCACAAAATGAATAAAAAATGCTCACAGAAAGAGAGAGCCTAAAACCAGCATGCAAATATCTTCCTGACACCTCCCGGGTACCAATCACTGTGCTGGCAACTCAGAAACACTTTTAAAAGAATAGAAAGCACAGACCCAGGGCAAAGAACTTCCTCCAAGAAGAGATAAAAAAAAAATCCCCTCTTTTAGAACTCTGAACATGACAGGTAAGCTATGCATCCTCTCCAACCCCCTTCCCTCCAGTCCTGGTCCCTGGCAGCTTCCTCTCAACTAGCATCATAGTTGGTTATGAGGATTCAAAGTATATCCCATGGACAGAGGAGAGCAGCGGGCTACAGTCATAGGGTCACAAAGAGTCGGACACGACTATAAAGTATATCCTTTTACGTGCTCAGAAAACCTAGAAAATATGTATGTCCAACAAAAATGACATACCATAAATATTCTGTAACTCCCTCTTTCACTCAGTCTTATGTTTCTGTTGAAAGCATCCCTGTTGATTCACACTGATTCCCCTTTTATCCTTTGCAGCATCCTCAAACATGAATGCACCGCAGCACCTCTCCATTTCTCTGGGTATGGACATTAAGACCATGTCTTCAACTCAACAGAATGGTCTTCTCCCCTAATGACTGTTAACATTCCACACTGAGGGGCACCAATTTAGAAGTTTTCTGACCCTCTCAGAATAATCTGCTTTGTCAGAAGTCCTTGTAATAACAGAATCAGAGGGCCCCAGAGCCTCTCACAAGTGTAATATCCTACCAGAGTCAAAGGCCCAGAGGAAATAAACTCCCTGCAAAGGGTAAATATACAAATGTATAATCTGGAAGCAACCTAACGGAGGTATGCAGACTCCATTTAAAACTGACACAGATATTAAAATCAAAAGCATAAAAGTAATTATGTACTTAATATTCACATAATATAAAAGGAGGTAATTGGTGTCATTCAGAAAATAAAGGGGTAGGGGGATCACAGATGTAGCTTTTATATAAGATTGAAATTAAGCTATCATCAGTTTAAAATGAATTGCTATAACCTAAAGATATTTTATGTAACAATAGTAACAATAAAAAAAACTATAAAATATACACAAAAGGAAATGAGAAAGAAATTAAAACGTCACTATAAAAAAAATCAATGAAATAGAAAAGAAGGCAGCAAGGAAGGAAAAGATAAGATGAAAAAGCAATGAGACACACAGAAAACAACTAAAAAACAGTCTTTCATATGAGCGACTCAGTATAAATGGATTAAATGCCCCATTTAAATGATGCAGATTGGCTGAGTTCATAAACAAAAAAGATCCAACTATATGCTGTCTGCAAGAGACTCACTTTACATCTAAGGACATACACAGGCTAAAAATGAAAGGACAAGGAAAAATAGTTCATGCAAATAGGATTCTAAAGAGAGCAGGAGTGACCATAACTGTATCAGACAAAATAGACTTGAAGACAAAAACGGTCACAAGAGACAAAGAACATTACAGTATGATAAGAAGCTCATTTCTCCAAACAGATGTATCAAGCACAAATATACGTGCACCCAGCACTAGAATTCCCAGGTAAGTAAAGTGAACGCTGATGGAACTGAAGGGAGAAACAGACGACACAGGGTCAGTACAGGACTTCAACATCCCGATTTCAATTATGGGTGGTACAACCGGGCTGTGCTGTGCTAAGTCGCTTCAGTCATGTCTGACTCTTTGTGACCCTATGGACTGTAGCCTGCCGGGGTCCTCTGTCCATGGGACTCTCTAGGTAAGAATACTGGAGTAGCTTGCCATGCCCGCCTCCAGCGATCTTCCTGACCCAGAAACTGAAGCCACGTCCCTAATGTCTCTTGCACTGGCAGGAGGATTCTTTACCACTAGCACCACCTGGGAAAACCAGCACAATAAGACAGAAAATCATTAAGGAAACAGCACTTGAACAACATTATAAACCAATGGACCTAGCAGACTCACCCCTAGAGCCTCCAAGGAAGCACGGACCTGCCAACACCTTGATTTTGGCCCAATAGTACTGATTTTGGACTTCTGGCTTCCAGAACTGTGAGAGAATAAATGCATACTGTGCTCACCACAAAGCTTGTAACGTATGTTGCAAAAGCCCCAGGAAATGAATACGTGGTGAAAGCCAGAGGACAACGAATAAGATCTTTAAAAGGCAGAGATGAAATATCGACCCATCTACAATTCTATATCCAGTGAAAATCTGCAAAATCACGGGAAAACTGGCAAACAGAAATGGAGACTGTCACCAACAAACCTGCATCACAAGAAATGCTCAAGACCATAACAAGAAAATGGTGATTACATGAGGCCANACAACGAATAAGATCTTTAAAAGGCAGAGATGAAATATCGACCCATCTACAATTCTATATCCAGTGAAAATCTGCAAAATCACGGGAAAACTGGCAAACAGAAATGGAGACTGTCACCAACAAACCTGCATCACAAGAAATGCTCAAGACCATAACAAGAAAATGGTGATTACATGAGGCCAGGGTACAGTCCATGGGCCCGCAGAGAGTCAGACATGAGTGAGCAGCTGAGCACACACACACACACACACGCAAAGGGCATGGTAACTACAGCTAACCTTCCTGTGACTAATCTTTTGCAACTCATATGCATATCAAACTGTCATTTTGTACATCTTAAACTTACACGATAATATATGTCAGTTATATCTCACGTTGGAAGAAAAAGAAATGCTGAAGGGAATGTACATCAGAAAGAAAAAATCAGAGGCAAAGAGGATGACAGGAAGGAATGAAGAATAATGGAAAGGATAAATGTAAGTGAATGACTGCTGTGTAAACCAGTAACACTGCTGGATTTAGAAATACATATAACATGAAAATGATAAGCAAGCAAAAGGCAAGAAGGAGGTAAGGAAGTTATGGTGTTCTGATGTTTTAAAATTATTGGGGAAGTGGTCAAAGTTATGATTCATGTTAGTAGTAGGTCAGATGTACATTGTGAAGGCTGCTGTAATCACCACCCCCAAAATAATAAAAACTAATAAAAACTAAGAGATTGAGGAGGGGGCAGAATAATAAAAATGTTTGATTAATCCAAAAAAAGTAAGAAAAGGGAACATAAAATGGGCAGGATAACAGAAAAACAAATAGTAAGATGGTAAATGTATCAGATTAAAGGATAAAAATTGTCACTGGTGTGTTCAAACGTGAAAATATCTCAGGCTGCACACTTTTCTATAGATGTGTTTGCACTTTTCTACACACGTCTCAGTAAAATGAAAAAAGACGAAGTGTCACGGTGAGTTAAAAAAAACCATACATGCTGCTTACAGAGCCACGTAAATACGAAGCTGTAAAAAAGCATGAAACGATGGAAAAAGATGAACTGTGCAAACACTTCACCAATAGAAAACTGGTGTGATGATTATACTTTAGCAAAACATAAACAGTTTCCTGGCCTTTTTTTAAGGCCAGAAACAAGATAAAACATTTTACAATGATAAAAGGGTCAATTTAACAGTAAGATATAACTATTTAAAGACAACTTCAACATATGTGTGTGCACGCTAAGTCGCCTCAGTCATGTCTGACTTTTTGTGACTCTGTGGACTATAGCCTGCCAGGGTCCTTGGTCCATGGCTTTCTCTAGGCAAGAATACTCGAGCGGGTTGCCACACCCTTCTCCAGGGGATCTTCCCGACCTGGGAATTGAACCGCGTCTCTTATGTCCCCTGCGTTGGCAGACGGGTTCTTTACCACCAGGGCCATCTGGGAACACCCCAAAAACTTATGAAAAAAAAAAACCACACTGAAGAACTGCAGACTAGACAAATGGCTATTTTCCAAAGTTGTCTACTGGATATACACCCTAGACCAGAGATGCTGTCTACAGAAGAAAAGAGAAGGGAGAATCAAGCAACTATTATTGTGAAACGACAAATAGTCTTTTTTTTTTTTTTACATTTTAAATTTAAAAACGTAAAAACCTATTTGCAGCTTGAAGGCCATATAAGAGCAGGCGGGGAAGCAGATCTGGCCCATAGGCTCTGGTTTGCCAACCCCTGCCCTGACTATCGTGACCGTGGCCCATGAACAAGGGCAGGACTCACTCAGCTCACTGTGCCGAAGACCTGAAATAATGCGTGAGGAAGCAGAGAAGCAGGAGGCCAGCTGTCCTGCCTTCTGAGGCCCACTGTCCCCCCACCCCCACAGCCTGCCTATCAGGGAGAGCACACCTTCCAGGACAGGGGTCACACCGGGGGTCCAGGGAGCAGCATTCATCAGAGCCTCCTGCTTTACTGGACAAATATACCGTCCCACAGGGCGACCCGCCAAAGGATGTCTGACACTCCCTGACATGCAACCCCAGGACTGGGCGGGTGCCTGGCCCTGGGAGGATCTTGTAAGGATAGACACGGGAGTAAAGCCAGAAAGGCCAAAGATCTGCACAGTGGCCCCTGGTTACCACCAAGCAGCCTGGAATAACCCAAAACAAACTAGAGGCAACGCACTGGGCAAGAACTGCTTTCTGCCCACCCAATACCCATTCTTCTTCTCTTCCTTACTAAGAGAACCTGCTTTACTGAAGCCAGCAGGGCACCTGTGAAAACCTTGCCATTTCAGCCTCCCTTGCAGTTGCAAGCAGTCAATGAGGTATAAGTGGAAAATGGTGAGTGGGGCTTCCAGGTAAGCTGTTTAAAGAGGCACACTGNTGGAAAAAGATGAACTGTGCAAACACTTCACCAATAGAAAACTGGTGTGATGATTATACTTTAGCAAAACATAAACAGTTTCCTGGCCTTTTTTTAAGGCCAGAAACAAGATAAAACATTTTACAATGATAAAAGGGTCAATTTAACAGTAAGATATAACTATTTAAAGACAACTTCAACATATGTGTGTGCACGCTAAGTCGCCTCAGTCATGTCTGACTTTTTGTGACTCTGTGGACTATAGCCTGCCAGGGTCCTTGGTCCATGGCTTTCTCTAGGCAAGAATACTCGAGCGGGTTGCCACACCCTTCTCCAGGGGATCTTCCCGACCTGGGAATTGAACCGCGTCTCTTATGTCCCCTGCGTTGGCAGGCGGGTTCTTTACCACCAGGGCCATCTGGGAACACCCCAAAAACTTATGAAAAAAAAACCACACTGAAGAACTGCAGACTAGACAAATGGCTATTTTCCAAAGTCGTCTACTGGATATACACCCTAGACCAGAGATGCTGTCTATAGAAGAAAAGAGAAGGGAGAATCAAGCAACTATTATTGTGAAAAGACAAATAGTCTTTTTTTTTTTTTTTACATTTTAAATTTAAAAACGTAAAAACCTATTTGCAGCTTGAAGGCCATATAAGAGCAGGCGGGGAAGCAGATCTGGCCCATAGGCTCTGGTTTGCCAACCCCTGCCCTGACTATCGTGACCGTGGCCCATGAACAAGGGCAGGACTCACTCAGCTCACTGTGCCGAAGACCTGAAATAATGCGTGAGGAAGCAGAGAAGCAGGAGGCCAGCTGTCCTGCCTTCTGAGGCCCACTGTCCCCCCACCCCCACAGCCTGCCTATCAGGGAGAGCACACCTTCCAGGACAGGGGTCACACCGGGGGTCCAGGGAGCAGCATTCATCAGAGCCTCCTGCTTTACTGGACAAATATACCGTCCCACAGGGCGACCCGCCAAAGGATGTCTGACACTCCCTGACATGCAACCCCAGGACTGGGCGGGTGCCTGGCCCTGGGAGGATCTTGTAAGGATAGACACGGGAGTAAAGCCAGAAAGGCCAAAGATCTGCACAGTGGCCCCTGGTTACCACCAAGCAGCCTGGAATAACCCAAAACAAACTAGAGGCAACGCACTGGGCAAGAACTGCTTTCTGCCCACCCAATACCCATTCTTCTTCTCTTCCTTACTAAGAGAACCTGCTTTACTGAAGCCAGCAGGGCACCTGTGAAAACCTTGCCATTTCAGCCTCCCTTGCAGTTGCAAGCAGTCAATGAGGTATAAGTGGAAAATGGTGAGTGGGGCTTCCAGGTAAGCTGTTTAAAGAGGCACACTGTTGCCATGCCCTTTTCTTCTCCTTGCTGCCTGAACATGGATGTGATGGCAGGAGACGGGGAGACCTTAAGGACAGAGGACACATCCTACAGGTGGTCGACTCTGAAGACTGCAGCGCCACCATCCCAGCCCAGACACATTCCTTGATCAATTAAGTCTGAAAAGAGCAAACCTCTGTCTTGTTCAAGTCATTGCAGTGAGGCTTCTGTGGTCAACAGCAAACCTCAGCCTGAGAGCCTGCTGGAGAAGCCAGCTCAGTCACTTGCCTTCGAAGAGTGGAATGGAGTCATTGGAAAAGGTGTCCAAGGCCAGGAGGTCTTTCCCATCTTTGGACCCGCTGCGTTTGTGCTTATGTTTCCTTCGAAAGAAGGATCTGCGTGCAGCCGCTGAGAGCGTCTTTGCAGAGCTGTTGTCATCTTTGACTTCAGACATGCTGAGCCTCCGGGAGAATTCTTGGTCCATTCTAAAGACGAGAGTACGGCAGTGCTGGGAAGGGCCAAGGGACCACTGCCTGTCGCCCACCTGTGCCAAGGAGAGTCAACGCCGGGGCTCCAGGCTCCCCCCCACCCTCTGCAGGTTTCCCGGCCACTTCAGCACCCAAGCCCCCAAGGACCCCCTGGTGCCAGTACTCTGGGGTGACACACAGACCAACGCTGGGCAAGTGCTCAGAGCAGGTCAACTCCTATATTCAGGTGAGGGTCAGAGGGCACTGCTAAGACAGCCTTCACTTGTGACACTAAAAGTTATAATTCCAGCCACAAAAAGGAGGAAAGCATAGAAATGTACTGTAACATGGAAGAGCCGTGAAAAAAATCATGCCAAGTATAGGAAGTCGGTCACAAAAGACCATGTGCTGTATGTATGACTCCGTTCATGGAAAGTCCAGACAAGGAGCCTCGTAGAGACAGAAAGGAGACCAGTGGTGGCTCAGGGTTGGCAACAAGGGGCAGGCAGACAGGAGAACAAGGCGGGTGGCTGAAGGGCACAGGGCTTCTCTCTGAGATGATATTCTCAAATTGACTACGGTCATGGTTGCACGTATCTGTGAAAACACTAAACACCAAGGAATTGCAGACTTTGGATAAATCACCTGGCATATGAATTCTATCTCAACAAACAATTTAAAAAAGCATGTCTCCTAAGGTGCCGCTATACTTCTGTATAGCACTGACTTGGATACATCACTGACCTAAACTTGGAACAGCTTTTTGGACAAGCGACTTTGGCAAAACTTACAGACCAGAAGCTGAGATGACGTCAGAATAAGCCCCAGCAGCCCAGGCCGTCATCACGTGGGACCTCCCCACGGGTGCCGCCCACCCAGCCCCAGGCCCAGACTCTAGAACACTCACACGTATTTGCTGGGGATCTGCCCACGCTGGATCTTCTGAGCATTCTCATCCAGCTGCCAGGCCATCCAGGACCCAAATGAGCCCTGGGGCAAGGTATCATCCACGTACAGGATGTCGTCTTTCTTANGGACCTCCCCACGGGTGCCGCCCACCCAGCCCCAGGCCCAGACTCTAGAACACTCACACGTATTTGCTGGGGATCTGCCCGCGCTGGATCTTCTGAGCATTCTCATCCAGCTGCCAGGCCATCCAGGACCCAAATGAGCCCTGGGGCAAGGTATCATCCACGTACAGGATGTCGTCTTTCTTAAAGCTCAGCTCGGGCTCCACTTCTGCCAGTCGTTCATACAGGGCCCTGGACCGGGAGACGGAGGGGAAGAGTCAGGCCACAGGCCGCCCCTTAGAGCCAAGTTCCCAGGCCCACTCTCCTGCTCTAAAACTCTCCCCAGACCATGATCAGGACCCATCTCTCCCCATTCTAGCAGCAGTTCCCAAAGGAGGGAGCCCGGGCTTCCTGGAGATCAGGGCTCCCTCACGCCCAACAGATAAAAGGACCAAGGCCATATCTCCACTTCCAAAAGAGTCTTTCCCATTTGTACCCCTCCCACATCACAGTCGATGCTTCCTCCACAGCGGAAACGTCTCGGAATGGAAACATGCCATCCTTGATGAGGAGGGTGTGCCTAGACATAGGGACCCCGGACCGCATGGAGCAGTTACTCAGTATTTTCCATTCTTGTGTGGCCTCAGGTCTCATGAAGAAAGCTGCACGCCTCCTAGAAAATGCCCGATGCCCGTCCCCCACCCCCTACTCCACCCTCCTCATGTGTCACTTCAGGGCACTAGGTGCTGTGGCATCCACACACACTGCAGAGGGGTCTGCAGCCCCGAGTCAGGAGAGGCCCGGGGAGGGGCTCTGGCCACAGGAAAACGAGGCTCAGCAGTCTCAAACTTCCCCAGGCCCAAACCCTGAAGAGAGAGCCTGTCTCACCCTAGGGGCTTTCAAGGGTTTTTCTAAGTCACAAGCATCTCATCATAAGCTTACAATTTGGGGCCCAAGTAATAATGCTCATAGTCCCATCCCTCAAGGGCAAGAAACACAGGGACATTCACAGGGAACAGCCTCCACCAAAATGCCCTCCCCCAGCACCAAGTCCCTGGAAGCCCTGGCCACTGATACCTGATGTAGAAACTGTCGCCAGGCAGGCCCTTGACCTTGGAGAACTCCTCGGGGCGATACTGCACCTTCAGGCGGATGCTGTCCTTGGGCTTCAGCATCTCCACGTAGACCTCCTCCACCGTCTTGCTGCGCACGTCCAGACCGCCGTACTACCCAGAGACGGGAGGCGGGGGTCAGAGGGCAGAAGCAGGGAGGCCTGGACACCCATGAGGGGCCAGCAGTGGGGTAAGGAGGAGACTCAGCATCCTTATCACTGGGCATTCACCTGCCCCACGTCCACAGAGGCTGAGGCCTCTGTCGAGTGCCTGCTCTGCCCTCAGCTGCTCCCAGCAGAGACCCTGTTCTAGCCTCCCAGCCAGTAAGGCCTACTGGAAACATGGCACTTCCCCTTGCTAACGCTCTTTGCAGCTTTCAGTACCTACAACCTGCCTCCCCCATCCAACAGGAGACCCACTGAGAGGGAGACGGCACTCGCCATCAGACTAGAGTCCTGGTCCTACTGCTGCCAGGAGCAGAGCATCTGCCCTCCCGATGCCAGTGCCCAAGCTGGGTCCTAATATGCCTGCTTCCCTAATACTTACCCAGAGTGGGTCTGGGTAGCATTCAACACCCAAGGGGGATGCCAGCAGAGGCTGTGCTCCCCCGCCTCCCATGTCACCTGAGATGGCAGGCAGTCCGATACGTGGGCAGAGGGCAGCCTGGCTGCTGCTCGGCAGCTCAGAACTTACCTCAAGGATGAGGTCCCCGGGCACGAGGCCGTCAGGGCCCTTGGCAGGACTGTCGTCCTCCACCTCGGCCACAAACACCCCGTGCAGGTTCCCTCCACATAAGTGCACGCCAAGCTCCAACTGCGACTTCTTGATGAAGACGACCCGTGGCTCTGGGGTCTTCTTGGTGGCATCTCCCACCATCCTTTCAGGAAGGAAAACGAAGCTCTTCACTTGTGCACAGGAAGGGAGGCGGGCGCGAAAAAAAGATGAAACAGTGGTGACACCCTAACCATTTTCTGCTCCCCTCTAGGGTCTCATGAGGCCCCAGAACCAGGAGCCAGGAGCAGGGCGGACACAGACTTTACCGCTAGCGGCTCGGTTTACAGGCAGGGCACTGAGCTGAGGCAGCGGTGAGCACACAGCTACTCAGGGACAGAGTGGACCTCGCCGCCGCCATTTCCAGCCCAGCTGTCCAGCACACGTCGTGGGTTGCATCTCACCCACCCGGACTGCACTTGTCTTCCTAACATTATTCTTCTGAGAAAGTCAGAGCCGGGGTAACCTCCAGGCCACAACTCATTCGGCAAATGTTTACTGAGCAGTGTCTATGGCCCAGAGGGTACTGAACCAAAAGCCACCAAGGAACTCACAACACAGGGACACTGAAAGGCTAGCAAATGAACTGAGCAAAGGCAACGGGGCAGCAATGGAGCCTGATGAGTGGGACCTCAGGGGAGGAGCCAGAGAGTGACAAAACTTCTGCAGGCAAGTATAGCCAAGATTGCTGGGAGAAATATCAATCACCTCAGGTATGCAGATGACACCATCCTCATGGCAGAAAGTGAAGAAGAACTAAAGAGCCTCTTGATGAAGGTGAAAGAGGAGAGTGAAGAGCTGGCTTAAAACTTAACATTCAGAAAACTAAGATCATGGCATCCGGTCCCATCACCTCATGGCAAATAGATGGGGAAACAATGGAAATTGTGACAGATTATTTTCTTGGGCTCCAAAATCACTGCAGATGGTGACTGCAGCCATGAAATTAAGAGACACTTGCTCCTTGGAAGAAAAGCTATAACAAACTTAGACAGTATATTAAAAAGCAGAGACATCACTCTGCCAACAAAGGGCCATCTAGTCAAAGCTACGGTTTTTCCAGTGGTCATGTATGGATGTGAGATTTGGACCATAAAGAAAACTGAGCGCCAAAGAATTGATGCTTTTGTATTGTCTGTTGGAGAAGACTCTCGAGAGTCCCCTGGAAAAAAAAAAAGAGAGATAGAGAGTCCCCTGGACTGCAAGGAGATCAAACCACTCAATCCTAAAGGAAATCAGTCCTGAATATTCATTGGATGACTGATGCTGAAGCCAAAACTCCAATACTTGGACCACCTGATGTGAAGAACTAACTCATTATAAAAGACCCTGATGCTGGGAAGACTGAAGGCAGGAGAAGGGGACGACAGAGGATCAGATGGTTGGATAGCATCACTGACTTGACAGACATGAGTGTGAGCAAGCTCCAGGAGTTGGTGATGGACAGGGAGGCCTGGCAGGCTGCAGTTCATGGGGTCGCAAAGAGTCAGACATGACTGAGCGACGAAACTGAAGTGTACCCATCACAGGCACAGTGAAAGGTCACAAGAGCCCTGAAGATGCCCCACCCTCCAGACTACGACTTCCGTGAAGAGTCCATTAACACCATGCCAGAGAAAGGGCTCCATCCAGGATCGCAGGGATAGCCTCCCAACCCAGCCTGCATAGCCCTCTCCCCACCTCCCCTCCAGTTCCTGCGAGAACAGGGCCTCCTCCTGCCCACACTACCGCTGGCCCCTCCTCCTGACTTCTCTCCATGCCTACCCTTTGCGTGGCTAACCCCTGCTCGTCCTGAACACTGTGACTCAGCTCCCAGTCACGCTCCATCATGGCCCCTGGTCCCCCTCCCAGCACTTCAGCTGTGCTGCACATGCCTGTTCACTGACCTACCACCCTCAAACCAGGGGCTCCTTGGGGGCAACATTGCTGTGCATGGCAGAGCCCCAGCCTGGATGGGTGAGGACTGTGGGATTCAGTATCTGAGAACAAGTGCAGTGAGAAAAGGAGGAGAAAAAAAAAAAAGGAGAGCTAAGAATGAGTCAGTGGAAAAACGAGAGAAAAGAGAGAGGACAGGAGAGAGAGAGGGAAAAAGGACCGCATGCTCCCCACGCCAAATCCTGACAAGCTGGTGAGCCATCTGCAATGCAGGGCAGCGCTGGGACCCACGTCCCTCAGAGGATGCACACGGGCTGCAAAAATGACCCTCCTGGCCGCCCCGCTCAACCCAGGTGCACTGATGGAAGGCTCTTGGCAAGCAGTTACCGACCTGGAGCTGGGGGTGCTCTGCTTGGCCGGGGGTGTGCCAGGGCCCTCGTCCTGCTCCATCAGCGGGTCAATGACAGAGGGATGCTCTGGGGTGGCGGCACCGCTGCCCTGGAGAGTGGAGTGAATACCGACGGGGTCCAGGTGGGAGCTGGGGACAGAGGACAGGAAGAATTAGGAGCGGCAGGCAGCTGCCCAGGGCCATCCCTCTGTGGTGGTGCTGGGCTCCGGGATGTGAACAAAGACCAGGTCACACAGCTCTGTGATCTGAGCCCTGAGAAGAGCACGCGCCTTGGCAGCTCGGACTCAGCTGTCCACCTCCATGATCTGCCTGTCCTCAACTTGAGGACAAACGGTGAGCCTGAGGACACATCAATCCGCTGCTGCCCTTTCCTGTGTCTGAGCATCTCAGCCCCTCCCTTCGCAGGCGCTGCAGCACGGGGGCACTTCTCTCTCTCTGCTTACCTGTCCTGCAACCTGCAGCACAAAGGCAGGTGTCTGGCATCGGCCCGTGGACTGGGGTCAGACCGCTCTATGTGAGAATCCGCCTCAGGCCTCAGTGCCTGGCTACCACACACATGTGCCGGGGCTTCCTGCTTCGCAGGGTGCCTGGCCACCTGTTTCCACATGCTATTTCAGGAGGGGAAGCCCTCCCTTGATATGTCTCTTCTCCAAAGCCCGAGGCTGCTCAACTCTCCTCTCACGGCAGCAGAATGCCCCGAGCTTGCAGCTGCATGTGGTTTCTTTGGAGCAAGCCACACACCTGCGGCCACCACTTCTCCTCCCGCAGCCTAGATGCCCCTCGGAGGCCTGGGGCCTCACCTGGACCGGGAGTGGCTGCTGAGTTGGCGCATGTGCGGGTTGTACTGGGCCAGAATGGTGATGGTGTCGCACTGCTGCCCGATGATGAGCCGGGCCTGCTGCTCTGTGGCGCTCCGCAGGTTGATGCCATTGAACTAGGAAACACGAGAACAGACTCAGCAAGGAGAGAGGAGGGCGCGGAGGAGGTCCTGGGACTCAGAAAGGGATGAGAGGAGGCAGAGAAGGGCGGCTTCCCACTCACCTCAAGTAACTGGTCCCCGTACTCAAGGCCGGCCTGGTGAGCAATGCTTCCCCCAGTCACCTTGGAGACGTAGACACCGCCCTTCTCCCCACTCACGATGGAGATGCCCAGCGGCTCTGAGCCCTTTTGCAGCTTCACATGGCGTGGCTCCTCCACGTAGGGCCTTGGAAAAGAGCCAACGGTTTTGGGGACTCAGACTCAGAGGGAAGGTCCGGGGAGGGTCTGAGGTCAGGCATGCATTCGCTATGCAGAGAGGGCCAGGGAACGTGGACGCTCCTATGACGACACGGCTGGATGGGCACACGATGAAGTCCACCTTCACACAGGGTGATGCATGACCTCATGCAATACAGACACGACCCCCAAGACGGACACAGAGGCATCAGTCCCAAAGTCACAGAGTGGTCCGCGTGAACTATAAACACTGATATACGCAGGGAAAGGGCACTAGGTTTCCACAACAGGAGAGGAATGGCCTCACGATGTGCAACTTACAAACCTCCAGTAGGGTCTCAGACACCCTCGGAGGAAAAGAAGTGCTTTCTGGGATGATGTTTACCCCCAAAGGGCCAATATGAAATATCAGTTTTTATATTTACCAGTACACAGGGTGATGTAAATTGATCATGAGATTAAGCTGCTGCAAACCGAGGCATTTAAATGGGGTCGGGGAGGCTGGGAGCAAGGTGACACCATGCACTCGCTGGCCGCAGGCTGACACCCACCGCCCTGTGGGAATGGGGGGCATTGGGGCTGGGGTGGGGCCCTCCTGTCGGGCCAACCTCAGACTCCTCAGCGAGGAGGACCTGGGCCTGGCAGCCGCAGGCAATCTCAGGAGGGATCTGTGGTGATGGAGGCATCTGGAAGGTGCAAAGGGTTAGAAAGAAGAGAGGGGTGATTGGAGGAGGAAGACAACCACAGACGCCTGGAACGTAACCGACAGACAGACAGCTGCGTTACGCTGAGCCGCCAGGACCGTACTGCACGCAGCCTGAGCTCCAAGCAGAGCGCCACCCCCAGGCCCCCCTCCTCCAAGGCACATGGGTGAGTGTGAGTCCACATGCAGAAGGGCGGGTGGGCAGCGGGGAGCCCTTTTTGAGGTAATCCTTCCTTTTTAACCTCCTGAATGATTTAAACTTTTATAATATGCAAAGTTTTGTCAAAACAATAAAGCTTCTTTGTAAAAGAGGTTCGTAAAGTATACTTAATACTACAAATAGCTTGAAACATAACATTAAGGAGGAAATGTTTACGTATATAAAATAAAACGCATTTATACTGTAAATGTAATACTTGTGTGTGCGCGCACGTACATGCACACTCACAGACCCCTCAAAAGGTTAAATAACAGCAACTGAATCTCGGGTTGATGATCAGCGGTCCCCAACCTTTTTGGCACCAGGGACCAATTTCATGGAAGACAATTTATCCACGAACCAGGGTTGGAGAAGATGGTTTTGGAATGATCCAAATGCATTACATTTACCGTGCACGTTCTTTCTTATCAACTGCCACCACTGATCTGACAGGAGGTACTGGTCTGAGGCCCAGATGTTGGGGACCCCTGAATTATGCAAACTTTTTTCTTTCTAAATCCTCCTGAAACCATCTCCCTCAACCCTGGTCCATGGAAAAATTGTCTTCCATGAAATATATCCCTGGTGCTGAAGAGGCTGGGGATCGCTGATCATCAGAGATTCAACTGCTGTTACTTCTTTCTACTTTTCCAGTTTACTCAGTTTTCAGTAATGATAGTGCATTTTAGACTGAGGAAAAGAGGGACTATTTTTAATGGGTAATCCGTCCTTCAGCCAGGTCATACCCATGTCAAAGTTGATGTCACTTAAGCACCATGAAGGCAGGCGTCATTGACACACACACGCTCACACACATCAGTTCTCTGTGCCCTGTAGAGGAAGCTAAGGGGATGTCCAATTGCATGTGACAAGGGCCCTTCTGATTCTAAGGAACCCACCTTACTGGGGGGAAGATCTTGTTCCCCCAAAGACCTGAGATGGGGTTCAGTAAAACCACACACCCACCCCCTGCCCCTTCAGGGCCAGTGTGTGCTCCCGTCTGCACAACGCAGGTGAGGCTGTCAGGAACACAGCCACACACACTGCGCCTGACTCCCCTGGGGGCCTCCTGGCAGTTACAGGTACATGCTACTCTGCAGTTCACACTCGCTAAGCGTGCTGTCTCACAAGTTCAGACTGTCAAGTCAGATGAGGTTCTCTTAATGACGGGCCCAGCCAGCAGCATCTTTTCTATGGCTCATAGCTACAAGGACCCTTGGCTTTTCGGACTGAAGTGGAGGAGAGTAGCTCTAGTCCTTCTAAGTAAAAGTGTTGGTCGTTCAGTTGTGTCTGACTCTTTATGACCCCATGGACTGTAGCCCACAAGGCTCCTCTGTCCATGGTACTTCCCAGGCAAGAATACTGGAGTCTGTTGCCATTGCCTTCTCCAGGGGATCTTCTCCACCCAGGGATTGACCCTGCGTCTCCTGCACAAAAGGCAGATTCTTTACTATCTGAGCCACCAGGAGAGCTGCAGTCCTTGCAAGGAATTAAATAAAGGTAAGTTTGAGCTTAATCCTATCTCCCACTAGCATCTAGAGAGAACCCTTTAAATAGAAATCTGATCTGGTGAATCCCACTCTGAAGAACAACAGACACGGATGAGGAGCCCACAGAGTTTGTGCAAGGGAGGGATGGCTCTGGGAAGAGGCACGTCTGGAGCGACAGCTGCTTTTCAAAATGAACCAATAAATGGCCAAGTTGTACGTGTATGCCTCATACACTTTTTTTTCCTATGTGTATTTTATCTCACAATAAGCTTGGGAGGCAGAGGTCAAGCAATGCAGTTATGTTCTGGGGTCAAAAAGCAAAGGATAAGAACGAGTCTGATTCTAATTAGGGTAGGTTGATCGCTAACCAAGTGAGCACAGACAGACTACTCCAACTTCCCAAATTCAGTTAATGGGGTCAGTGATGACACTACTGATCACGGGGTTACACGGGGATTTCACAGCTTACTATGTGGACAGTGCTTAAACAAGGGCCTGGGAGGTAGTGAATGGCATCACTCCATCACCATGTCAGGTCGACGCCAGCATCACTTGCTGGAGCCCCCCACCTCCGCCTGCAGGCACGCAGTGGAAGAGCTCACCCTGCCTCCCTGGCCAGCCAGGTGCGCCCCTCCTCCTGCAACAGGAGCGCACAGGACTTCCTCATGATGTCCTGCAGCAAGACACCAGCGAATGCGAGGCAACCCAAGCTGCAGCAGTCTCGCTGGAGGCCAACTCTGTGGGCCCTCCCCAACCCCCAGCACCTCCCAGGACTCAGCAGGCCCACTGCAGGGGTGCCCGTCCCCCGGGGCCTGCTCACCTGTCCTTCCTGCGCTCCCCGGGGGCAGCAGGGTTGACAGCAATCCTGGGCAACGTGGCGGCTGAGGTCTGGGACTGGCTACAGGAGGACAGGCCTTCAACGCTGAGGGGAGACTGTGGGGGCGTGCTGCACTCCGAGTGTGACAGTGAGCCTGCGGGACGGGCGGGTGCGGGCCAGACGGCCCAGATGCATGGCCGTGAGTGCAGGTGCCGAGGCCTGCCCGGCCGGCATTCCCTGATGGCGGGGGTGGTGGGGGAGCCGTGAGCGGTGCCCAGAGCCCCCACCCTGAGGACGGAGAGGCCAGCAGAGGAGGGAAGCGCTGAGGAAGACCTCACCTCTGTCAGAGCCCACGACAGACCGCGGGTATCTCGGCGTCGATGGGATTTTAATGCGTTCTGCCTTGAACTGCAAATTGCTCGAAGACCCTGTGGCTCCACAAGAAGACAAAAGTTTAGGCCTGAGACTGAATAGCACCCCTCACTCCCTCCCCACCACCCTAGGAGTCAGGAAAGACACGCGGTTACAGAAGTAAGCGGGCCTGGCCATGTGTCCCTGGGGGTGCCTCAACGTGGGACAGTCAGGGAAAGCAGACGCTCAGTCCCCAGCATGTGAATAATCTGTGCAGGGGGAGGCTGCTGCAGAATGGTATCAAGTCTGGCTCCAGCCCCGAGCAGACGGTAATCCAGGTGATGGAGGTCACTGTGGCCTTGTCTCCACAAGGCTGGAAGCAGCCCCACAACAGTGTCTTTCTGGGGTAACTGTCAGGCTCGACTCCGGGTAGCATTCTCTGAGTGAACGGCAACACAACATCCCCCTGAATGACCTCAGGGTAGTGAGCANGGGACTGGCTACAGGAGGACAGGCCTTCAACGCTGAGGGGAGACTGTGGGGGCGTGCTGCACTCCGAGTGCGACAGTGAGCCTGCGGGACGGGCGGGTGCGGGCCAGACGGCCCAGATGCATGGCCGTGAGCGCAGGTGCCGAGGCCTGCCCGGCCGGCATTCCCTGATGGCGGGGGTGGTGGGGGAGCCGTGAGCAGTGCCCAGAGCCCCCACGCTGAGGACGGAGAGGCCAGCAGAGGAGGGAAGCGCTGAGGAAGACCTCACCTCTGTCAGAGCCCACGACAGACCGCGGGTATCTCGGCGTCGATGGGATTTTAATGCGTTCTGCCTTGAACTGCAAATTGCTCGAAGACCCTGTGGCTCCACAAGAAGACAAAAGTTTAGGCCTGAGACTGAATAGCACCCCTCACTCCCTCCCCACCACCCTAGGAGTCAGGAAAGACACGCGGTTACAGAAGTAAGCGGGCCTGGCCATGTGTCCCTGGGGGTGCCTCAACGTGGGACAGTCAGGGAAAGCAGACGCTCAGTCCCCCTGTGCAGGGGGAGGCTGCCGCAGAATGGTACCAAGTCTGGCTCCAGCCCGGAGCAGACGGTAACCCAGGTGACGGAGATCACTGTGGCCTTGTCTCCACAAGGCTGGAAGCAGCCCCACAAGAGTGTCTTTNAACGTGGGACAGTCAGGGAAAGCAGACGCTCAGTCCCCCTGTGCAGGGGGAGGCTGCCGCAGAATGGTACCAAGTCTGGCTCCAGCCCGGAGCAGACGGTAACCCAGGTGACGGAGATCACTGTGGCCTTGTCTCCACAAGGCTGGAAGCAGCCCCACAAGAGTGTCTTTCTGGGGTAACTGTCAGGCTCAACTCCGGGTAGCATTCTCTGAGTGAACGGCAACACAACATCCCCCTGAATGACCTCAGGGTAGTGAGCANGCAGCCCCACAACAGTGTCTTTCTGGGGTAACTGTCAGGCTCGACTCCGGGTAGCATTCTCTGAGTGAACGGCAACACAACATCCCCCTGAATGACCTCAGGGTAGTGAGCAAGGTTCCTGGGCTAGAGATCATCAGAACTACATGGCCACCATGGGAAGCTGCAGGAAGGCCACAGGAAAGGGCTCTGGGGGCAGCATGGAGTCTGCCCTCGGCCCCAGGTCAGGAGAGGGGCCACCAGGAGGTCTGGGCATAAGGATGTGGATGCAAAGGAAGGCTGGTGCCCGCTCCAGCAAGAAGGCTCCAGTAGTGCAGTTACCGAGGCGGGCGCTGGAGGGCAGGGAGTTGGACCCGTGGGAGGCTCTCATGTCAGAGCAGTCGCTGCAGGCCCTGGAGCTCAGGTCCAGGCTGAGGCGGCCCTGGTGCTGGACACTGTGTGAGAAGCAGACAGGTGAGCAGCTCGGGAGGAAGACCAGGATGGGACCAAGTGACTGGCTTTCCTGAGGCCCTCTGCCAGCTCAGAGCAACCCAAAAGCCGCTCCCGAGCAGCTGAGGATAGCAACCACCCACAGCCACACGCAGAGGGCCCTGCAAGCCCCTGGGCCAGGACCAGGCTCAGTGGGACAGAGGGCTTTCTACAGGGACTGCAGAAGGCCTGAATCCTGCAGAAGGTGGGCAGGGTAAAGCTGGACGGCACCGAGGACAGAGTCCTGCACCTCCCTCAGGAAAGCCCGCCCAGGAGACTAGAGAGTGGAGGGCGGGGAGACGACATAGCCCAGGTCAGGGCTGGCCTGCGGGTAGGCCCAACAGTGACCTCTAGCGGGGAGACTCCATCTCGTCAGCGCTTGCAGCCTTCCAGTGGTCTTAATTGCACTCAGGATAAAACCCAAACTCTGCATCATGGCCACAGACCCGGCAGGGTTTGTGCCTTCCTCCTGACTCACCATCTCTTGCCCGGGCTCCCCTACTCTGTCCCTCGCGCCCATCGCCTCTCTCTCAGACACCTGGGCTGCAGCACCCTCGGCCCTCCTTCCCAGAAGCTCCTCCCCAAGTCCTGTGCAACTGGACTCTTCTTGCCCCTCTGGTCATGGCAGCATCTCCCTGCATGGGGTCCTCCCCACGGCCCAATCTAACTTCTCACAGCCTAATCTGTTGACATTTTAGGGTCTTCGAGGTCACTCAGCACCATCTGATATGAGTGGTTCTATTCTCTTTGTTTTTTACACCCGACCCCTCTCCTCCACTTGAACACAAATGCCACAGGAGAGGAAGTTTATCTGCTTAATTATCCACTATAACCCTCCAGAACTATCGCAGTCCATGGTATGTAGATGATCAATTAAAATCTTAAAAATCTGTCAAGTAACTGAAGCAATGCGTGACCTTGCGTCAATCTACTCAGTTTTTAAGGCTCCATTCTCATCTATTAACCAAAGATAGTTAAGAGTAAGGTTGCCATAGCAATCAAGTGAGATGATGCTTATAAATGTCCGAGCATACTGCCTGGCACTCAGTTATCAGCTGCCATCACTACCATCTTCCTATAAATGCCTTTTCAAGCTCCATGTGGGTAAATGAAGAGAACGACCTTAAAGTTTACTTTCTCTGGAGTCCCAGTGCTTCTCTACCAAGTCCCCTCCCCATACAGAGCCCCTCTATGTACAGTGGCTTTACGCCCAGGTAGCCTGGGATGGCTGGGATACAGGGAGGCATGGGTAGCCTCACATACCTGGGATGCAACCCATGGGGGCCAACCTCTCTGGGGATGGGTGGAGAGCTGCAAGGGCCGACCCTGTGACTGCGCACGGTGTAGATGGGGTTCCTCAGGACGGAGCTCACAGTGCTCGGGGCCATACTCCGGGGAACCGTGCCTGGAAACAGGTAGGGTGAGACACGTGCCCCGCAACACCCAGCTAGCCCCGGACCTATGCAAGCATCTGGCCCTTCTCCATCTTAAAGCAGGAGAACTCTCTTCAGTGCTGCCTATTTCCCAGACTGCCATGGGCAGAAAAGGCTCTGAAAAGCCAAAAGATGTCACTGATCCAAGACGAAACACTCCAGGTAGGTCAGCAACTGCTAAACCTTTTGGACTGCTCTGTTGAGGACACGCAGCAGCTCCCTGAAACGACCGTCTCTGCTCTCCCTGAGGCTGGGTGGCCTTGTGAGCCAACGTCGACCCTCCTCCCCAGCCCTGCCCTGCCAGCTCACCCACAGATGCCCTGCTGGGGTAGAACGGAGGGTTGCTGTGCCGGCTGGAATGTCCAGGAGAGTAAGGGGACCACTCCTGGAGATCTGGGGAGAGCTCTCCACTGGCCGGGGTGCACTTCGGCTCCTGCAGAACCAAAGGCAAGAGGCAGTGGCTGGAAACAGGGAAACACACGGGCATTGGCAGGCAATTTCCGTCCTCTGCAACCTAGCTTCTCCCACTTGGACACATGCAGTGACGCCTGGGAGAGTTCATAGCTCGTTATTCATTCATGTTGTCTTATCACTGCTGGAAGAGCAGAACTCCCTTCAGAAATACTCGGGAAGAAAACCGCAGAGAAAGAATCTGTTCTTTCAAAGAAATAGATTTTGTGTGTAGAAGGTGGAACACATGAATGCCTCAGGCACGTGCCTGTAACAACTCCACGTGACTTGCCCAGACACGTGAAGCTCTGCGTCTGCCGAGAGAAGCACAGATTCGTTCTCCTGCTCATAGCCATGTTTCCCTCCTAGAAATGACCACAGCACCTGCAGAAACTCACCTGTCCTCCCGCCAGCTAACAGATTCACATGGGCTATATGGTCTCCCTAAGCTCTTCAAGGTCGGTCCCTACCACTCGGTTCCATTGTAAAAGTCAAAAGTTCCTTGCTAGATAAGCAAACCACAGCCCACACCCAAGATGGTGCTCCCCTCCTGGCTTCATGTTACCACCACCATGCACGCCTCAGGGGACACTGCAGTCTCCTACGGGAGTCTGCTTCCTGTTGGCATCTACCCACTACCCCCACCCCCACCTCCAGGCAGGTGCTGAGAGCTAAAACAGAGGAGCCAGGGCTAAGCCTGAGCTAGGGGACGCTGGTACAGGTGAGCACAGGCCCCTTCATGGAGTGCTCACAGCCCACTGCCCCACCCTCATCCAGCTGGCCCTAATCCACCCTGGGTCAAGCACCACCTCCAGGAATTGAGCAGGGATCACGACTGGAGCGAGCTTGGGCCGACAGATGGGCGCGGACTTGGGCCGGCGGCGCTTCTGCCCCAGCTCGTCCACCTTCTGGGAGGTGAGGTCCTCGTCACAGGACTTCTTGGCTGGCAGGTAGGAGGAGTCCCTGTCCCCTTCGGGGCAGTAACTTGAAGCGATGCGGACCCTGGCTTTTCGAGGGGGTGAGGTGTGCATGGGATTCCCAGGGTCCATGTCAGGGGGCAGGGCGCTCGGGGGGCTGGTGGACGGGGAGCTGCCCACCAGAGTGGCCTCTGACTCAGAACTGGTTTCCAGCTTGTGCTGGAACTTAATGGAGTCACCCCTCCTGGGAGGTTTTGGGGGCGTCAGAGGTCCCACCCTCTTGGAGGGCAGGGGGGAATGGGCAGGCCCAGAGCCTGGGAACAAGTAGTCTATTTTGGGGGGCGTCTGGGGGCGTTTGAAAGTGTTTGGGTCAAAGATAGATTTTCTTTGCTTTGGCTTCCTGTAAACAGAGAGCTTCTCGGGCCCCGCCATGGAGCTGAGCACAGCCTTGGGCCAGGTCCCACCGCTGTGGGCGTTGTCAGGCTCTGCCTTGTCCAGGGGGGCCTCTGCCGCCCCACAGGGGCCCACCTCGGTCTCGAAGGGCAGCAGCGGCCGCCGGCTGCGCACGTCTGCCGGCCCGTAGCCACGCTCCCCCGAGGCATCCGAGCGGAAGGAGCTCAGGCTGCGCTCGGACGCGCTGGGACAAGCCTGGGGGGAGACGGAGAAGGGTCCCCCGGAGAAGGGCTTGTGCAGGAAGGAGCTGCTGCCGCCGGGGGGGCCCAGCTCCTTCCTGTCTTCCAGCCTGTCCGCGTAGAAGATGTCTGTCTGCGTGGAGTTGTTGTGCTGCATCAGGTTCCGTTTATTCTGAGCCTGGACCTCTGGGCCCTGGGCTCGGTAGCTCAGCATCTTATCAGAGTCCTTGATGTTTTCAAAGATATTCTGGCCGCTCCACGAGGCGCTCTGAGGGAACACCTGAGCAGGGGTTGCAAAGGAGTGAGGAAGAGAGCGGGTGAGACGGCAGGACCCGGAGCTGTCACCGAGAAACACCCCTGGAGGTAAAGCCACGGGAGGGAATAGGCCACACACACTCGGACAGATGGACAGACGCGCAGGCGCACGCCTCGCCCGTGGGTGAGGCCTGTTTACAGCTTGGCCGCTATGAACCCACAGGAGAGACACAGAGTTCCCCGGCTTTGAGCGTTTTCTGAAATCATGTGCACTGTGTTCTGCCTGATTTTTTAAACGATTAAACAAAATGTAAGAGCTTCATTCTTAGAAGATATTTCTTATAGTATGCCAAGGCAATGGCATATTATTCAGCGATAAAAAGAAAAAACCTATCAGGCCACGAGAAGACACTCAGGAACCTTAAATGCATATTACAAAGTGAAAGAAGCCAATCTGAAAATGCTACAGAGTCCAGCTATGTGACATTTTGGAAAACACAAAACTACAAAGATAGTAAAAAGATCAGAGGCTGCCAAGGGTTACGGAGGAGGAGGGGATGGACAGGAAGCCCAGAGGATCTTTAGAGCAGTAAAATTATTCTCTATGGCAGTGTGCTGGTGGGTACATGTCCTTATACACTGTCCCAACCCAGAGAATGTACTCCAAACGTGAATCCTCATGTCGACTGAACACTTCAGTTAATACTAATGTATGAATACCGGCTCATCAGTGGCAACAAGTGTACCCCCACCGACACAAATGAGCAGGAGAGACAGAGGATAATATGAGAACTCTCTGTACTAACATAACTTTCCTATAAACCCAAAACTGCTCCCCTAAAAGTCTATTAACTTTTAAATAATACTTTAAAATATCTCTTAAGGAAGTAGAGGAGCCTATTTCCAACCTTCTTAGAAGAGTTGACAGGAAAGCACAACAAATGCCCTTAAATCCATTTAGATTCAACAATGTTTTGCCAAATTGTCTATACCTATTTATGCTGCAGAACATTTGCAAATAGGTTACAAAGATTATGCCATTTCACCCTAACGGCTTCAACATGCCTTTCCCTCAATTAAAGCCATTCTCCTATATAATCTCAACACCATTATCATACCCAGGAAAAGTAAAAATTTCCTAAGATCACCTAATTATCTAGTCCAGATCCAAACATCCTTCATAGCTGGGTTGTCTGTTTGTTTTTGGTTTTTAAACCAAGATCCAGTCAGGATTAGTGCACACCCTAGACTTAGAATCAAGACTTTTCCCCCAAGGATCCCAGTGATGTGGAGAAGCAGTTCGGGTTCACGGAGCTGAGGCTCTGCCCACCCCACAGATGACGAGAGCAGAGCCAGTGCAGGGTGGGGCCCTTACCTTCAGGAGGGACAGGGTCAGTGAGTCCTGGCAGCTCCGCAGCAGAGACTCACACTCATTCAGAGACTTGTTGTCCAGTGCAATGCCATTGATCTAGGGCCAAGAAAGAGCCCGTCAAGCTCATGCCAGGCCAGGGGTTCTGCCCAGCTGCTGACCCATGCTGGACAGTGGGCCTGGTTATGTAAGGTGCCCATGTCTGGAGCTGGCAAAGGAGAAAAAGCCCCTTGCCAGTAAGGCTCTCAAAGTCCAGTTATGGGGCTTCTGAAGCAAATGAAATACACAGCCTTAAGAGTACTCTGGGGACGGGACTTGTCTGGCTGGAACCAGAACACCAGGGGTCCCAGGGAGCATCCCACCCCTGCTGCTTCCTGCTGCGTGATGCTGGACCACGGCTCAGAACTTTTTCACATGCAGAAAGGAAGAAAAACACATTTGACCCCCCAGGAGTGGGAGGAGACTGAGAATGAGATCACGGCGTGGGAGGCCATGGAAGAGACACGTGACACCAAGTAGCATCACCAAGACGCCCACAGCCCCATATGCCTAAGTCTTTGGGCACATCCCTCCCAGACGCGCTCCAATCCTTTTTAAAAGTGTACACGCAGTGGATGACCGGTGATGCTGGGCTGGTGCTCTTGATGGAGCACTACTCGGCATCACGGACCACTCCATCAGCACAGCCAACCACGTGACAGAGCTCAGAGCATAAAGCTAAGTGAGAAAGGCCATCTCAAATGGGCACATACTCTGAATCCTACTTACACAATATCCTCCAAATGACAGAATTATGGAGCTGGAGAACAAATTAGTGGCCAGAGTTATGACAGGGGGTGGGGGGTGGAACATGCTGAGGGCTGTGGAGGTTAATATAAAGGGTAATTCACTGTGAAGTATGACGGTAATCAAACCAATATTGTAAAGGAATCACCAATCAATTAAAAGTAAATAGAATTATAAAAAAAAAATAAATAAATGTTAACACGAGGGAGATCTGTGCAGTATTGGACACTTCTGTACCTTGATTTTTTTTATTAATCTAAAATGTGATAAAACAACAGAAATCTATACGTAGACACTGTGCCCGCATCTACTGTCTGGTTTTGATGCCACAGTTACATGAGATGTAGCCAACTGACATAACTAGAGGATGGGTATACAGGACCTTTCTGTGTCATCTTCGCAACTTTTTAAATATTACTTAATATCACAGCTGATTTATCTCAGCAATTATTTGAAAATCAAAACTTAAAAATATATATTCAGAGTGATTATCTTGGAGTGTTGGATTAATTTTCTGGTTTTTACCTTGGAAGGGTAGATTAATTTGGTTGGTTTTGCTTCTCTTTATAACGTTCCTACATCTTAAAACTTTTCACAACAGCCACACTGCTTTTAAACTCTAGCTTGCCCCCAGATCTGAAAAACCGCCGGCAAAGATGTGACATAACAAGCTACCCCAAACACTGCAGATGAGACTGAGAAGGCCACAGCTTCCTTGGAGCACACGGAGAAAGGTCGTGTCACAGGATAAATGCTTACAGCCTCTGATCCAGCAACTGCCCCCCACCCAGAACTATACCCCATGGCAAGACACATCAGTGGCCACGCAGCACTGCTATAGAAGCAAAAATGTCCTGACCGTGTGTCAGGGAACTGGCTCAACAGCCACTGCGGAACATGCAGTTTATTGAAACGACCAGATTTAAAGGTGTAAATCTGGAAGACCCTCAAGGCATGCTGTTAAAAATAGAAAGCAAGGTTAGCAGTAGCACAGTGTAGTAGGACCACATCTGAAGTTTAAAAAAAAAAAAAAAAAGTGGGAGCTTAAACTGTAAGATAAGAAACATTTGTTGCTTCAAAAAAATAAAGTGGGAGATACAAGTTTTGAGTGTTTTGGAGAGAAAAACACAATGAATTGTTAAAAGTGGTTGCCATCAGGGTGGGAACTGGGAGACAGGGAGTCTAGAACCGGGGAAAGAGTTCCTAAGACTTACGGCGACGATCCTATCTCCCACGGCAAGGGACCCCTCCTT
This sequence comes from Neotragus moschatus, assembly GCA_006410615.1. Lineage (NCBI taxonomy): Eukaryota > Metazoa > Chordata > Mammalia > Artiodactyla > Bovidae > Neotragus > Neotragus moschatus. Next base: position 26,558 of record SJYA01003115.1, on the reverse strand, counting down.
GGCAGCCGGGCTTCCGGGCACCACGGCGGCTGCATACACTCCGTTCTCGAGACTGATGCCACTGTCTGCAAACCACAGAGGCCCACAGTCAACCCCCGCCAGGGTCAAACGGCCCTCTGGCTATCTCCCCTCATCTTTGTGAGATCAACTTACAAAAGGGATGTTGGCAGACTATGAGCTATCCATCTCAGCACCCCACCCAGGTCAGACCATCTAGGGGCCTGATCATGTCTGGTCTAGTAAATCAGTCAGTCACAGCAAGACGCAAGACCCCGATGGTCCCCCGGCGGAAAGCACACACACCGCAAAACCTTGTTCTGGGAGTAAGGTCTGCTTGAAGACACTCACACCCTCTCTGCACAAGAAAGGGTACCCTATCCATCGCCACGGCTCCTACCTTTATGCCCGCTCAGGTTGATGTGCAGTGGCGTGACCACCTTCCCACCCAGGGACTTCCTCCGGCGCACGACCATGTTGATGGCCCCCGCCCCGGTGAGAAGCGCCTTGATGGCCTGCTCCTTGTCCTTATTGGTGAGGTCCACGTCGTTGATCCTCAGCAGCCAGTCATTGACCCTGAGGAGGGGCATAGCCGGTCACGGCCTGAGAAAGCCTTGGGACCACCAGTCACTGACCCTGAGGAGGGGCACAGCCGGTCACGGCCTGAGAAAGCCTTGGGACCAGGGGAATGCCTGTTGCTCCTACTCGGGAGCAGAACACCAGAAAAGCAGGTACCCCACAAACACAGTCAGAAGGATTTCCTCTTTCAGGAGGGTAGAGTAGTTAACCTTGTAGATGTTGCAGCCTGGGTTCAAATCCAAGCGCTATAACTTACTGGCAGTGTGACGCAGCCCCTCTGGGCCTCAGGGTTCTCATTTGTAAAATGGGGGCAACAAGCACCTACCTCACGGAATTGTAAAAGTTAATGAAAAGTGACTGAACTTGGCAGTTAACAAGCACTATGGAGGTGCTAATTATTATTCTTACTATGTCATGGGATGAGCAAGCAATGCATATTCTAGACTCTCACACACACCACCTGAGTCCCTTTTACCACACAGAAGTGAAAGGAGAAAGATCAGATTCGGAGGCAATTTGGAGTCAGTATGTCCTTTAAGAACAGGGTTAACAGTTGAACCTGCAAGCTTCAGGTGGCTTCTAAGAGCCCCCCAGATCCTGGGATGCGTTCATTTAAATACCAGCTGGTGGTCTCCCTGGTGGCTCAGTGGGAAAGAACCCACCTGTCAATGCAGGAGATAAAACGTTCGATCCCTGATCCATGAAGATCCCACAGGCCGTGCAATTACCAAGCCTGCGAGTCACAACTGCTGGGCCTGTGCTCTAGAGCCTGGGAACTGCCACCACAGAGCCCGGGTGCCCTACAGCCTGTGCCCTGCAGCAAGAGAAGCCGCTGCAGTGAGATGCCTCCACACCACCAGCAGAGACCATCCCCTGCTCGCTGCAGCTAGAGAAAGCCTGGGCAGCGATGACGAAAAAATAATTTTCTTAAAAAAGAAATATCTTACCAATGTCACCTTCTGCATTAGGTCAACGGGAAATGTCCCCCTCCCCTCCAGAGCCAGGGTCCTGACACTTACCGTAAGCGGCCATCAGCGATGCTTCCTTTGTCCACCTTAGTGACAAATATGCCACAGTCCCCCGGCAAACAAGGCTCATTCACACCTTCTGCCATATCGAAGCCAAGTGCTTTCAAGTCAATATCCTCCTGTCAAGAACAGCAGCAACAGCTCACTTTAAGCAGTGATGAGAAACACTTGGCTCTTACACCTCTGGCCACTCACTCCAACGTGGCGGTTGTCCCTTCACTGACGGGGCACTTAGTCCCCAGGACAAAAGCTCTGAGCAGCCGTGACCCACCCCTCTCTGCCACTGTAGACACACAGCCTCCTCGTGCTCTGCTCTCCACGCACTGCCAGCATCTGCCGGGGGACACAGGAGGCCAAGCTGCGGCTGCTACCTGGCTTGGACACGTGCTGGCAAAGGCTGCATCTGCAGCCCAGGAGGAAAAGCTGACCTCCCCACCAGCAGCCATGAAATTGGAGGGCACTGCGCGAGAGCTGGCCCCTCTCACTTCCGTCCCAAGCCTGCATGTTGAGCTGGGGAGAAAAAGACCTGCGGGCAGTTTACCGTCTCCCTTTCAAACTCCACAACTTCCGTTTCCCACTCCATAGAGTCTGTGTCAATGGCCGAGTCATGCGAGCTATGGGCCATCAGCTGACGGAACCGGGCCTCCTTTTCCAACTGGGATTCCATCTGCTCCCTGCAGACGAAGAGAGAGTTACAAGGTTTGGCATGGCAACGGTCAAGAGTCATGGCAATGGCCCTCTGGGAGGCAGAGCATCCCAGCTGAGTCCACTGGGAAACGAGGTGGACCATGCCCATCTCCCTCATACTACACACCAGCTTCCTAATAAATCCGAGGGTCAGGTCAAGGCTTCCTGAATCAGTGGGATTTCATAGTTTTTAAGTCTCAGAAATTTGCCCCAAATTTATCTAGGTAGGGGATTAATGCAATTCTGATAGAAATGCCAGTAAGACTTTCTGTAGCCAAGACTATTCTAAAATGTATATGAAAAGGCAAGGAATTAGAATGACTGTGTTTAAACAGATTTTTTAAATGAAGAATAAAGTGGGAGGGATCATTCTACTTGATTTCAAGACTGATACAGCTACAGAAATCAAGGCTGTGTGGAATTGCCAGGAAGACAGAGACATGGATCAGTGGTACAGAATAGAAGATCCAGAATCAGCTCCACAAAGTACAAAAGGTACAGAAGTAGTTCCATAAAGAAAGCACCGTCTTCAACGAATGATGCTGGAGCAAGTGGACCTCATGGCAACAGACTCTCAACCTAAACCCCACACCTTATGTAAAAATTAACTCACGATCTATCATAGATTTAAACGTAAAACTGTAAAACTTCTAGAAGGAGAGTATAGGAGAAAATCTTTGAGATCTAAAATAGATTAAGGCTTTTTCAGACATAACATAATCCATTAAAAGTTTTTTAAAAATCAATACATTGGATTTGATCAAAATAAAAAGCTTTAGCTCTCAGAAAGACCCAGGGAAGAAGACAGAAAAAGACTCAGAAACCCTATAACCTTCCCCAGCAACATCCTTCTTCCTAAAACCTGGGCCCAGATGACCTTCCGTATTCATCATTACTGCCCTGATACACTCCTGCTGCACGGGCTCGGCTCTCACCCACTATGCAAGAGTGCCGCTTCTGCAGACGGGGGGCTTCCTGGGCAGCAGCACCAAGTCCCTTGCCTGCACCCCACCAGTTAAGAGAACTTAGCACCGAGAAGGCGCAAATACAAATGGGCTGAACAAACAAACAAATGGAACCTGACGTTTCTCAAAAGTTCCAGGCAACTCTGGCTCAATTACTGTACAAAACCTCTTCCCATGCTCAAGCGCCCCAGGGCTCCAGGCTTTGCCCTAATTTGATTCTACCGCTTGCTAGATCCAAACTGGGTCCCTGCAGAGCCTGCCTTTTTGCCTCTTCATCTCTGGGATTTTCTTAGAGTGCTTAAGTCCCAGGCCAGGGCTTCTGGGTTTTCATTGAGCAAATGAAACTGTTTGTCTCATGTTAAGAGGTGCTGTTGAACAGAGAGGAAGGGGAAGCAGTCACCCACTTCTGGAAGGCTTTGCTTGAATGTGCGAGGCTTGCACACTCACTAGCTTCTCACCATCCTATCAGGTTGGGAGGTCTCATGAACAGAGAGAGCCACTGCTTCTCAACTACAGAGTCTGGTTCCTGTTCTGAACTGCAGTGATGGCAGTTGGGATCTGCCAGTTTCTTTTTTCCAGCTTGGATCTTTCTANGGCTTTGCTTGAATGTGCGAGGCTTGCACACTCACTAGCTTCTCACCATCCTATCAGGTTGGGAGGTCTCATGAACAGAGAGAGCCACTGCTTCTCAACTACAGAGTCTGGTTCCTGTTCTGAACTGCAGTGATGGCAGTTGGGATCTGCCAGTTTCTTTTTTCCAGCTTGGATCTTTCTATTTTCTATACACTGAGAGGGGCCATCAAGTCTGAAGTGATGTCCCTGAAGCAGCGCTGTAATCAAGTGTCTGATGCCCCACACAGCACAGTCAGCGTAGACTGTGGAGTGGTAGTAACAACCACCTCCAAACGCGGCTTCACGATCTGTCATCTTTCTGCCCATCGCATACTGGTCTCTCAGATGGCCCTGCCTTGGGTCTGTCTCCGTGTGCTGCGAGCCCCACAGGGACGGATGGCTTGTGCCTCCCCCAGGGCCTGGTCCACAAAGAACAGGTACCTTGCAAATCCTTGCTGAGCTGGCGAATGAACGAGGGAGGGAGAGAGGGAATGAATGGACAGCACATGCTTGCCTGTCCCCCAGCGGACTGCGGGAGGGGCCCTCCTTCCGATGGCCCTGTGCACACGGTGCTGTCCACCCCCACAGGCTCACCAAAGGGCCGCTGCCACTTCTGTGCTGGTCTGAGCATCTCTAATTAACTCTCAACGTAGAAGCAACACTGGGACACATTTTACGGACTGACCCAGTAAGGGGACTGGCGGCCAGGCCTGCCCATGGGGCTGCTGTGCCCTGGTGGGAGGGGGCCCTGTGCTCCCCAGGTGCCAGCTCATCCCAGTAGCGCCCACCCTGGCATACTTGAGCTCCTTCAGCTCCCGGCTGACGTCGTTCTTCTGTTTGCGAGTGTCGTCCAAGCTGCGCAGGGCCTCAGCCAGCTCACTCACTGCCCGGTCCCGCTCCCGCCTCAGGTTGTCACAGAGCGTCCTGACAGAGGGGGCAAAGGGCAAGGTCACTGTGAGGGGCAGGGGGCGGAGGACTCATGGCCTGCGGTGAAGCTTGCAGCCCATGCTCCTGAACACCCCAGGTGCCTGCCTCGGCCCCAGATGCATGGGAGGAGTGCTTAAGAGTCTGGAGACAAGACCTCCCAGGCCAATCCCATACACAGACAGAGGGGACACCTTGGACCTGGCAGAGGGGATAATCTCATGGTTACCAGGCAACAAGCATCTCATTCTGCAGTCCAGTGGGGTCAAACACCATGCTCCTGCTCCCAGCCCATCTGGCAAGCCCCAGGGTTCCAGCACCGACCACATGCTTCATGCAGGTTTTTCTAGAGTTGCCCTCCACCCCACAATTAGATGGAGCCCCCCATTTGGACAGAAATCATGTCTTAAGCATCTCTGCAGCCCCAAGCCCTGTGCAGGTAGAAAGTGTAGGCTTAAAAAGTCTCTACTAACAAACGTGTGGCCTCTGAGATCCTAGGATCAGCTTGGTCAGTCAGACAGGAGCTGGGGACAGGTGACCCAGCAGCAGGGGAGTCTGCGCTCTGTGCCACCTCCAGAACTACATCCTGCCACTGGACGGACCCTGAGCGGGCAGGTCACAGTGGCCCCAAGTCCCCTCCAACCCTGAACCTTCATCTCCCGATCAGCCCAGAGTACATCTGTCTCTGCAAAGGGCCACAAGTTACAAAAAGTCTCAGTGACCAGGTTCTCAGTCATCACCAGCAACACCACGCCACTAGGGCCTCTCCTGGCTTTACTCCAGGCCAAGCTCCAAATCTACACTCAAGGGCTTCCCTTCAGCGGTCCTCACCACCTGCCCTCAGGAGCCCTGTTGGCCGCTTCTCCTACTGACTCTGTAAGGGGGCACCCCACTCATGCCACACCTAGTCCCAGGCCTGCCCTGAGTTCACCAACCACCTTTGCTCATGATGGTCCTCGGGCTGAAGCACCCATCCCTCTTCTCCATTTAGAAAAAATGCCACTCAAGCTTAAGTTCTAGCTCGAATGCCATGCTTCCTGGGGAGACCTCCCTACCTGTCCCCCAGTTCCCTGCACACCCCCACAGGTTTACTGTTCATGCATCCCCTCCCCACATAGCCCTGTCCCATGACGTTCCTCGCCCCCCTCACAGGCATCACACATGCCCAGGAGCCTCAGAGGCTATTTCTCTCCCAGGGTCTCCTTAAAGCTCAAGGGACCTGGTACCCAGTCAGCAACCAACGAATACTGGCTGTAAGAATGCAATTCTGTGATACAAATGAATTTACTTACCAAATAGAAAGAGAGAAACTTACAGTTACAGAATGAACCTATGGTTGCCGGGTGGGGAGGGGAAGGATGAGCGGAAGGGAAAGCTAGGGAGTTTGGGATGGACACGTACACAATGCCATATCTAAAGCGGAGAGCCATCAAGGACCTCCTGTGCAGCACAGGGAACTGTGTTCAATGAGATGTGCCAGCCTGGACGGGAGGGGAGTTCGGGGGAGAGTGGATATACGTGTATGTACAGCTGAGTCCCTTCGCTGTTCACCTGAAACTGTCACATTGTTTGTTCAGCAGCTGTCCCCCAATACAAAATACAAAGTTTAAAAAAAAAACCAGAATGCATTTCTGAAATGCCAGTTGCACCAGAAGCCCCCTAAGCCTGGCCTTGTGCCACTTCACGAGGGTCTATGCTCTGCACACAGCATGCACTTGGACATCTAGGGTGAAGGGAAACAGGAAGTTGAGATGCAATGGAAAATTCCAGTTTTTCACTATGAGGCGAGACTGGGGCATCACCTAGAGTGAGGACGACCCAGGTCACTCCCACCAGACCTGGAAGTAAGTGGTAAAGACTCTGACCCTCCCACAGACCCACTGCGTCACGGGGAGACTCGAGCCCGTGGGGCCCCAGCGCCCATACCGGATGCTGTCCCGCTCAGCCACGATCTTGTCCCGCTCCTGGAATGCCCAGTCCCGCCGGCACTTGGCCACGTCCGCCTCTTGGAGGGCTTCCTTCAGCTCCTGGCACAGAGCCTTGCACTGCTTTCGGAGGATTTCGGCCTCCTTGTTGGCTCTCCCGGCGTCCATCGTCACTGTGTCTTTGATCTGCAGGGGGGACAACGAGCGAGCAGAGGGGGAGGTTACTGGGCCTTCTGGTCCAGAAGTGCCCTCCAACTGGTGCAGGAGCTGGGGCTGCCCTCTCAGGAGCTGGATGGAGGGAAGTACTGGGATCCCAGCCAGAGCCCATTCCAACACACTCCAAACCGTGATGACACGCTCCACAGCCATGCTCAGATCCCTAGTGATGCTGTCTTAGTGTTCACTCAAACTCTCTCAGCTCCTCACAGAGCCAGGACCGGAAGCCCGGCCCCTCCTCTGTCCTGGTCTCAGGGGCCCAGGTGAAATGACCCCCAGAGGGCTCCTCCTAAACCCCACCTGCCACTTAAGGGATGTGTGTCTTGCAGAGAGCCCTCTGCATCTCTCTAGAGAGTGCTTGTGACAAATCGTGACACGAGGCCCCACTGCAGTGATGGGCGCAGCACTGGTCACGGCGCCTCCCCCCTGCTGCGTCTACGGCACAGCTGTTACACTCTGGCCCACAGAGTCATTGCTAGATCTGAAAATTCACTGACTGCTATGTTTGCTGGGGAAGGCCCAGGTGTCTCAGTTCCTTTAAAAAGCTGAAATCTAAAGGATCTGCTTCTAGACCTCTTTCCAAAGCACGACATGCTCCGTTAAAATTTCAAATCAAACTCTTTCAAGCACTTGTACAGAAAGCTCCCTCTGTGCTTCTACAATCCTCAGAAAGCATGAAGAATGTGACAGACGACGAAGTGAGTGCCTACTGCTAGAGTAACTCCTAGTCCAGCTCAAACGCTTCCTGAAGACGTGAAATACACACAAGGCGAGAATGCCCCTCTGGTCATGGCCCACCTCCCCCAGTGCCTCCCCTCCTGTCCCTCTGCTCCCCGCTGCTCCTCCCTCACTTCATGCAGTACCTCCTCCCTCATTCCATGCTCCCCAACTTTCTACCAAATCCAATCCCCCAAGCTGGACTGGACATCAGAGATGCAACTGCTTTCAAGGGGCAGTAGAAAGCACTGCCAGCCCAAGTGACCAAGCTTGCCTTTCCAGGGGACAGTGGCTCGATCCAGGCTGCGGAAGGACCTCTGTGAAAGGCAGCAGTGCCCCATGGCTTCCCCGGGGCAGCGACCAGTTTCCACGTCCTCCTGAAGCTGCCAAGCTTTCGGGGAACCTGGCAGCCCATGGCCGGATGTCGGACGCCGGCCCAGGCGAAAGTAGTCCCTGGATGTACCCGCTCTCAGGGGGAAAGCAAGGGAGAGAGGTGGCAGAGCTGACCGGGTGTCCCGAGCGGGGCAAAAACCCTGACAGGCCCCCCACCTGCCCCTTCTTTGCACAGCCTACTCTGGAAAAGACAAGAGGGTGGGTGGGAGGCAATGAAAGAGAAAAGAGGGTAAAGAAACAGGAGGCACCAAGAGGAGGGGGGAGCACAGGAAGGCACCGGCGTCAGAAGGAAAAAGAACCACCAGCCCTGCTGAGCAGAACAGAAGCAGATCTGAGACCAGGGCCCTGGCCTGGCTCAAGGTCCATCTCAGGTGACCTCAAAAGAAGTGGGCGCTGGAGAGGGGTGGGAGCAACCCTCAGGGACCTCGCAGGCCATGGGGAGATAAGACCCTCCATGCCAAGACCTCAGAGCCAGGATGGCCCAGGCCACAGACTTAGCTAGCCTCTTCTGTCCAGACGGGGAATGGTCTTGTCCCAGAAGCCAGACCGATTGCAGAGGGAGCCAAGGGTTTCAGCTGTGGAAGCTACAGGGGCGGGGGCTGGGCTGTCCTCACCTACTGACTGGGATGGGTGCCCAGAAAAGATTCCTGTCTCAGCTGACAGGCAGACGGCATGTGTGGCCAGTGCCCCCTGTGAAGGTTCAGGGCTCCAGGCTGGAGGCACACGTGAGCCCTGGGAGGAGTGGGCGACACGGGCCACCAAACCGCACATTGCGGGGCAGCTGGGGGTCTTCCTCTGCCCCTGTGCTTCTGCATTCCTGCCAAGAGCACAGTTAACCTCTATCATCTCAGCCAGGTGGCTGCTGGCCTATCACAGGCTCACCTTCAGTGGCTTTCACACACTGTCTTTGACGTTGTGGTTCAGTGACTGACCTAGGCATTTCTGTTTTCCTTATTTGGTATCAACATCTTCCCCAACAATTAAGCTCTCATACCAGAATATGAAAATGAGATTGATGTTTTCTCCAGGGCAATCACCAAGCCCTAACATATTATATTTGCTTATTAAGAATCTCTTCAATTACCTAGAATAATAGTCCAATTCAGAGAGTCAGACAGTACGCTGGTAGATAGATGTCAGGAGCCACGGGTGGGGGTGGCGGAGGGATGGGGAGTTAGTGTCTAATTGGGACAAAGTTTCAGTTTAGAAAGGTGAAAATTCGAGAGATGGATGATGCTAAGAGATGCGTGACAATGTGAATCAACTTAGTACCACTGACCTGTGCAGTCAAATAGTCAAATACCGTCAAAATAGTTTGTTTTATATTATGTGACTTTTACAGCAAAAAAAAAAAAAAAAAAAGAATCTCTTCATTATGGTCTTTTAAAAATTTCATCAAAGAAAAAATATTCCTTTTCACGATGGGTTTCACCTTGATGATCTGGAGAAGTCTCACTCCCTCTGCATGAAACTGTCGTTATTTGGCCCATTTTTGCCTATAAAAACAATTTCATAGGATGCACCCTAATCCTAACAGGGTAGTAAAGTTCAGATGGGCATAAAAATAACCCCGATAATAAAGACCTAAATCATTCCTACTTTACACAGATACTATTCTAAGTGTGTTTTCAATGTTAATTCAGCTGATGGTCGCAACCACCCTGTGAAGCAGATGCTGTTACCATTTCCAGTTTGTAGATGAGGCAACTGAGAGGCCCAGAGCTGTAGGAGAGGTAAGAGGTCACGTGGTTGAGGAGGTCCACCCGCCAAGCAATGCTCCCAGCACTGCCAGGGCGTGAGGCAGCATCACTATCCAGAGACAGGTTCTCCAGGCCCCGGCCAACCCTCGGGTATCAGCCCTGCCTCAGGCTCAGTCCAGGGGGCTCTGGCTGCAACGATTCACGCACACACTCTCCCTTCCCAAACTGCCCGACCTTTAACACCTTCTTTTCACTTTTCACAGGCCAGTTTTCAAGCCTTTATTCTAATGGACCTGCAGAGCAAAGTAGAACTGAGAAGAATGATGGAGAACTACTCCCATGGAAAGAAAATCTGCTCTGATCAAGTTCAGTAGCTCCAGAGCCACACATGAAGCAACAGAATGCAAAGGCAATCTCAAACAGGGAGAGTCCACGGGCCTATGTCCATGGCCCTGTGCTCTGCCTCAGCGGAACACAACTGGTCATAGGAGGAAGCAGTGTCAGCAACGAGGTCTGGGTGGCCAGGTAGGAAAATGCAGAGATGCCCCATTGGTCACTCAGCGGTCAAGCTCAGCTGCTCAATTTGGATGCTCCTGAGCCCCACTCCCTGCAGATATGTCCCCCAGGAAGCAAATCTTAAAAGGGCCCTTGGCCTCAGCCTAGGAGACCATCTTCCCATCAGGAGTCCAACCACCCTCCACAGAGCAGATTCCTCAGATGTCGGGGGAAAGGAACACTGAGTGTGCTCTTCCAGACTCACAAGGCCAAATGTATCTATGGCTCTGGGACCCTGGCCTTGGGATATTTTCTTAATGAGCAAGTCCTTGAGCTGACTTCCAGCTGGAGACTAATCAACCATCAATCACGTCACCAAGGGCCCGGGCGAGCGTCTGCACGCGTCACCCAACCTTCTTCCCACACTGTCAGCTCCAGACACCCGGGACCCCAGCTGGACCTCACAGCCTGACCGGAGCCTGGCACGGAGCGTGAGCTCAGCAGTCCCCCGGGCGACACCCGACAGCCCGGCCAGCAGCAGGCCGAAGGCAGGAAGCCATCAGCTCCCTGCTACTCCAGGCGGCTACACACCGCGGCCCCCGCTCCCTCCCCACCTTCCCACCTGTCGCAGGGCCTCCATCTCCTCGCTGGCCGCCTTCTTCTCAGACGAGCTGCTCTTGAGCTTGGACTCGGCCAGCTCGACCTCGGTCTGCAGCTTGTCCAGCTCGGAGATGACCTGGTCGCGCTCACTCATGATGAGCTGGTACTCGCTGTACACCGCATCCCGCTCCTCCCTGTACTTCTCCGACTCCTTGGCGGTTTTCGCCTGGGTGGTCCTCAGCTCCGTCAGCTCTGACCGCAGCAACTCCATCTCCCACTGCAGGTCCTTGTTCTGGGCCGTGGCTTTGTTCAGCTCGTGGTGAATGGCCTCGAACCTAGGGGAGAGGGGCAGCCAGGACTTGGGGGAGGGGGACCTGCCCAGCCAGCTCTGCTGTGCTGGCCAGTGAGGCGCGAAGATTTGAGAGAGGTCATTCTCCACACCCCCAAGAGAGAGTAGTCAGGAAGGACCAGTGCCCCTGGGCCCAGACTTTTTCTCAGCCTTTCACAAATACTGGAAGTTCCACGGAGGACTTCACTCCCTCTGCTCTACCAGAAAAAAAAAAACAGAATTCTTCCTTGCTTCCATGGTCAGGCTACATTATAAGTTAAAAAAAAAAATACTAGAATCACAGCCTATGAAAGATAAAAGTGGCCTGAATGATCACTGAGTCTGGCCACCTCATTTCACAGATATAGATGACAAGGCCTTGAGATACAGGTGACTGGCTCAAGGTCACCAGGTTGGCATCAGGACACAGCTCAGTCCCTCCAGGCAAGGAAGATCCTGCCATGAAGGTAGCCCTGCAAATTAAAGCCTGCAGCTCCAGAGCAGCGTTTCTGAATGTGGGTTCCTTGGAGCACCAACCCTGCATGGAGCTCCATTAAAGAAAGTGTGCCCTTTACTGACCGATGTTTAGGAGACATTGCACTCTGCCCCCTCCTGGGAGAATCTAGTGCACAGTACCAGAGTAAAGGCTCTGAGAAGTCCTGCAGGGCAGACACTTGTTTATGTGCCACCTGGCAATTCCCAAACTCCCTTACAGCTGGAGACTACCTTTCATATAAAGCTAACAGGCAACTCAGAGGACAGGTATGCCACAGAAATGTACTGAAGAAACACTGAGAGCTGGGGTCACAGCCCTACAGATTATCTACCTTAATAAAAAGTAGAACTTTTGGAAGAAACACTGCCTAGGACAATTAACTTCCCTATCTGTTAGGTGGGTGAGTGACAGGGAGGGGAGAGGCTTGTGGGGCAAGCTCAGAATCAGGATGGTCAGAACATCCGAGCCACTCAGACGGGAGAAAAGAGCACAATGCCCACGACATGCTCAGAGTCAGGAAGATGATTTCTGGAGATGATGTAACTTTTTATTGGAAGAGCTCAAGGTGCTTTTTTTTACTTCCCGAAAGTGGCAGGGAGCCTTGCAGATAACCAAGAGCCCACAGAGGAGAGAGCGGTCCCTGGCTGGGAAGGTGGCACCTGGCCCTCGGGCCCGGGCTCCTACCTCCTCAGGGAGAGGGCACACTGGTGCTGCAGCTGGATGGCCGTGTCCCTCTGCTGGGTCAGCATCTCCGTCTGCTTCAGCAGGCGCTGGTTCTCCTCCTCCAGCTGCTCCAGGCGGCTCAGATCCGAGCTGTGGAGGGCGACTTTCTCGCTGTACCGCTTCCGCAGGGCATCATAGTCCTTCTTTACCACCTCCAGCTTGTCCATGGCCGTGTCGTACAGCTTGTTGAGAATTTCTGACGACCCATTGTGCTTCAGCACCTGGGGACCAGAGAATCATGCTAACCAAAGGTCGGAGGGCAGGAAGAAGGACAAACGGGCCTCCGTTTGTCTGAGGGAAGGACTGCTGACGAGGAAGGAGAGGTCACACCCTCTGGCCTTCAGAAGTCTCACGGTCTGATTCCACAGGCCCTGCAGTCACACTGAGCTGATTCACTCATTCACAAATATTCCTTCAGTAGCGTTCAGGAAAAAGTTATTATAGCAGGTCTGAGACGTCTAGCCTTAGGGAGGCCTGCTTGCAAGCTGACCCTTGGCTGGTGTCTGGCAACATGAATGATAAATAGTCCACTCTACTGATATAAAACTTTTCCCAAGTAATAGGAAGTGTTTTCAATGACTGGAGTGGATGGACAGTGTGTCTTGGACTTTCTTCTGGGAGTCTTGAATTTCATAACATGCTAAGCAAGGGGCTATGTATATGGCCACTCCCAGTAAAAACCCCCTGGGCAGGGAGAATCTCATGGGCTTCCCTGGTACAAGTCAATGTACCAGGGCCATGCTTCAGTGCTGGAGGAACTAAGCCTGTCCTGTGTGATTCCACAGCAGGATTCTCAGAACCTATCAACCAGTTTCCTCTGGACTTTGCCCATGCACCCTGTTCCAGGAGAAAGGAGCAGTGACCCCACAAGAGGCTGACCCAGACTTGCCCAGGAGTGCCCAGGAGTCTCTGGCAGATTTGTGGGTCGGTGGTGGCCTGCTGCAGGGCTGGGGCACTGAGTGCAGCAGTGCGTGCAGGGGACCTTTTGAAGGAGCACACCGTTATCTTCATTACCTCAACCATAGTTTTGGCCCCAGGTAAATAGCACAGAAGAGTTGACTCATGAGAAGAGTTGACTCATTAGAAAAGACTCTTGATGCTGGGAGGGACTGGGGGCAGGAGGAGAAGGGGACGACTGAGGATGAAATGGCTGGATGGCATCATGGATTCGATGGACGTGAGTCTGAGTGAACTCCGGGAGTTGGTGCTGGACAGGGAGGCCTGGCATGCTGCAATTCATGGGGTCGCAAAGAGTTGGACACAACTGAGCAACTGAACTGAACTAACTGAAATAGCAGGGAGGGAACACAGCCCCACCCATCAACAGAAAACTAGATTAAAGATTTACTGAGCATGGCCCCACCCATCAGAACAAGACCTAGTTTCCCCCTCAGTCAGTCTCTCCATCAGGAAGCTTCCATGAGCCTCATCCTCCAACAGAGGAAAGACAGACTGAAAACCACAATCACAGAAAACTAACCAAACTGATCACATGGACCACAGCCTTGCCTAACTCAATAAAACTATGAGCCATGCCATATAAGGCCTCCCAAGACGGACGGGTCATGGTGGAGAGTTCTGACAAAATGTGGTCCACTGCAGAAGGAGTCCCTTCAAACCACTTCAGTATTCTTGCCCTGAGAACCCCATGAACAGTATGAAAAGGCAAAAAGATAGGACACTGAAAGATGAACTCCCCAGGTCAGCAGGTACCTAATATGCTACTGGAGATCAATAGAGAAATAACTCCAGAAAGAATGAAGANCTAACTCAATAAAACTATGAGCCATGCCATATAAGGCCTCCCAAGACGGACAGGTCATGGTGGAGAGTTCTGACAAAATGTGGTCCACTGCAGAAGGAGTCCCTTCAAACCACTTCAGTATTCTTGCCCTGAGAACCCCATGAACAGTATGAAAAGGCAAAAAGATAGGACACTGAAAGATGAACTCCCCAGGTCAGCAGGTACCTAATATGCTACTGGAGATCAATAGAGAAATAACTCCAGAAAGAATGAAGAGATGGAGCCAAAGCAAAAACAACACTCAGCTGTGGATGTGACTGGTGATAGAAGCAAGGTCCGATGCTATACAGAACAATATTGCATAGGAACCTGGCATGTTAGGTCCATGAATCAAGGTAAACTGGAAGTGGTCAAATAGATGGCAAGAGTGAATGCCGACATTTTAGGAATCAGCGAACTAAAATGGACTGGAATGGGTGAATTTAACTCAGATGACCATTATATCTACTACTGTGAGCAAGAATCCCTTAGAAGAAATGCAGTAGCCATTATAGTCAACAAAAGAGTCCGAAATGCAGTACTTAGATGCAGTCTCAAAAACGACAGAATGATCTCTGTTTGTTTCCAAGACAAACCATTCAATATCATGGTAATCCAAGTCTATGCCCTGACCAGTAACTAATGCTGAAGAAGCTGAACAGTTCTATGAAGACCTATAAGACCTTCTAGAACTAAAACCCAAAAAAGATGTCCTTTTCATTACAGGCGACTAGAATGCAAAAGTAGGAAGTCAAGAAACACCTGGAATAACAGGCAAATTTGCCCTTGGAGTACAGAATGAACAAGAGAGTACCTGATGAACTATGGACGGACGTTCATGACATTATACAGGAGACAGAGATCAAGACCATCCCCAAGAAAAAGAAATGCAAAAAAGCAAAACAGTTGTCTGTGGAGGCTTTACAAATAGCTGTGAAAAGAAGAAAAACAAAAAGCAAAGGAGAAAAGGAAAGATATACCCATCTGAATGCGGAGTTCCAAAGAAAGCCTTCCTCAGTGATCAGTGCAAACAAATAGAGGAAAACAATACAATGGGAAAGACTCGAGATCTCTTCAAGAAAATTACAGATACCAAGGGAACACTTCATGCAAAGATGAGCACAATAAAGGACAGAACTGGTCTGGACCTAACTGAAAGCAGAAGATATCAGGAAGAGGTGGCAAGCATACACAAAAGAACTATGCAAAATAGATCTTCACAATCCAGATAATCACGATGGCATGATCACTCACCTGGAGCCAGACATCCTGGAATGCGAGGTCAAGTGGGCCTTAGGAAGCATTACGAACAAAGCTAGTGGAGGTAATGGAATTCCAGTTGAGCTATTTCAAATCCTAAAAGATGATGCTGTGAAAGTGCTGCACTCAAAATGCCAGCAAGTTTGGAAAACTCAGCTGTGGTCACAGGACTGGAAAAAGCCAGTTTTCA
>SJYA01003115.1:0-10919 GCA_006410615.1 Neotragus moschatus | reverse complement strand
GTTACATGTCAATTATACCTCTGTTAAAAAAATAATAAAATAAAAATTATGTTATCCCAATATTAAAATAAAACCTAATTTTAAAGGTGGCTTTGAAATGATGCAAAGAAAAACCTTGTTGTGAGCATTAGCCCAGCAGAGCCCACCAGCACTAGTCCACACAAAAGCTGGACTACACACTGGGGCTTGGCCTCTCTTCACTGGGAAATAGTCCCTGGATGCCCACCTTAAGGAGCTTGGATGGGGTCTTGCATGATGACCCAGGCACAGCTCAGCACCAGTGAATCCACTGCCAGGATGGGTCACCATTTCCCATTGAGACAGGGTCAGAGAAAACCACAGAACAGACCCAGGGATCTTTTCTGACACTCAATCCAGCCTGCTAACGCAATAGGCTCTGGGATCAGAAGGAACCCTGGGGAGATCAGGCTGATACCTAGCATTGTCCCGGCCGAGGCTCTGCCCATTCCACAGGTGAAAGCTCTGCACAAGAGGGTTCTGCTTATTATGTGCTGAAATCTACCTTCCTCAACTCCTAATGTCTCGTCCGAGCCCTTAAGGCACAATAACAGTCCCTTTCCCACAGGACAGCACCGAGGTACTCAGGGGCTCATGGGGCCCCTAACACTTCTCAGCTTTTCTCTACAAACAGGGCTAAGAACCCTGCCTGTGCTAATGTACTCAAAAGCCTCTGGAGAAATTTGGGAAAAACCACAGCCACAGTTAACACCAGAGGATTTAAAAGACTATCCATCCTATCAGTCTAGAATTTTTCCTTTTTATGGTTAGATTATGTTCTTAGACAGTTCAGCACAAACACACTAACCATCAAACTAAACGTTTAGCTTCCTGGCTAAGGCTAACAGCAGTCTGAGAGAGAATATTTACATTTGGCCCAGAGTTCTGAAGTGAAAAAGCTGATACACTTCTCAGCTCAGGCAGGCGGCAGTCTTTAGAGATGACTCCCGTCCGGCCTGTGAGGAGGGGGTGGAAGTGGCCAGGAGAGGCAGAAAGCCAGGGCCTGGTCCCATTCACAGAGCAAGACAGCCGCAGCCTGAGTTGTTCCCCACAAGGAGGCCAGGAACAGCTGTACTCACATCCTGCTCCACGCTGGTCAGAAACACGCTGGGCTTCTCTGAGAGCCAGGCCCTCTGGAGACTAAGAAACCCAATTCCTGGGTTATCGGGGAAAAGAAGTCAACTTCCATGAATCATCAGGGAAAAAAGTATATTTAAAGAACGGTAACAGGGCCAAAAGGAAGAGAGGGAAGTTTCCTGGAGACTCAAGTTTCCCAAATAAATTGGTAGAACCAATTTTTTTTTTTTTTTTTTAAAGAAAAGCATTACTTTGAACCTTCCAGTGATACCTCTAAGAACCAAACTTTACAAAAACACGCACAAAGGAACGCAATGATATATGTAAGGGTGCCCACTAAAAAATTTATTTCTAACAGGAAAAAGTGCAGACTACTATGATGCTCAAACAGAATGCTGTTCATAAATTACTGACAGCTAACCTAGACAGTATCTTGTTGGATGCTGCAAATTTACAGAAAATATAAGGAGACCTATGATATACTGTAAGTTAAAAAAAAAAAAAAGGCAGGTGGCAGAAAATAAAGACAAAACTTCGTGTGTTAAGTATGACACAGAAAATGTCCACATGGAAATACCCCATGAGGTTCAGAGAGGTTTAGTCACCTCCAGGGAGTGACGCCGGGACTGAGCGGCTTCACTATCACGGAAGGTTTTTTGCCTTCTCCAACCAGAGATCAGGTGGGTACTACTGTAGTCAAGACAGAAGATGCAAAAATGTCCCCTGTGTTGCCCCTCCCCCCCGCCAAGGCTTGGCCATCTCCGCGCCAAATCGCTTGGCCATCCAGACAGTGCATTCTGACTGCAGTCCCTTGCAGACAGAGCTGCTTCATTATGCCCGCCCCCCAAAACACACACGCAGGCAAACACACGCAGCCACACACAAAACGCCACCTGTCCGCCACTTCTAGAGAGGGAGAGGTCCTAGGACCCAAGCCCACAGCACCTCCCCACCAGCTGCCTCATTTCCTCTGAGATAAATCACACTGAGGGCTGGGGAGCCCACAAATCCCTCGAGCAAACACGCAAGTCAAATAGCACCATTTACCCCGCAAGGGCCTCTTCAAGTTAACAAGGCGTGGGAGGATCCGGGCAACAAAACCGGCCTTGTCCAGCGAGGTCGGCCCTTGCCCCAGGGAGGAGACCTATGGCCGCCCCCGTGTCCCCGCTTCCTCAGATGCTGGCCTACCCGAGATCTGAGCTTTTCACAGCCCAGACGCCCACCTCAGACCTGGTAAAGAGGCTAAGGCCCTGGCCCGGAGAGCAGGCAGCCTGGTGGCTCAGATACACCCCAGACCCCCGCACTGGCGCTGGGTTTCCTCTCCTGGTGGGGTCCTGAGGTGGCCCCCAGGCCACCTGCTAAGGGGCACTGGTGTAGCTAAAGAGAACTGGGGACACTCACTGACCACTGTAATCAGCTATCTCACTCCAAGGATAAGAGCTATAGGAAAAGAAAGAAGAAGAGTGGGCTGGAAGGGCACCAGCTGGACTCCTGCCACCCTGGTCTTTGTTCTTACCTCCCTGCTCCAGGAACCTTGCTTCCAGGCCCACCCACTCCCACTGCCAGACTTGCCGCCACATAAGCAACCCCTCTAATCAGAGGCTCTCTGTCGGTGACTGCAGCCAAGAAATTAAAACACGTTTGCTACTTCCACTTGGAGGAAAACGTATGACAAACCTGGACAGCCTATTAAAAAGCAGAGACATCCCTTTACCAGCAAAGGTCCATATAGTCAAAGCTATGGTTTTTCCAGTAGTCATGTATGGATGTGAGAGTAGGACCATGAAGAAGGCTCAGCACCAAAGAACTGATGCTTCTGAACTGTGGGGTTGGAGAAGACTTCTGAGAGTCCCTTGGACAGCAAGGAGATCAAACCAGTCAATCCTAAAGGAAATCAACTCTCAATATTCAATGGAAGGAATGATGCTGAAGCTGAAACTCCAATACTTTGGCCACCTGATAGGAAGAGCCACTGGAAAAGACCCTGAGGATAGAGAAGATTGAAGGCAAAAGGAGAAAAGGGCAGCAGAGGATGAGATGATTAGATAGNAAATCAACTCTCAATATTCAATGGAAGGAATGATGCTGAAGCTGAAACTCCAATACTTTGGCCACCTGATAGGAAGAGCCACTGGAAAAGACCCTGAGGATAGAGAAGATTGAAGGCAAAAGGAGAAAAGGGCAGCAGAGGATGAGATGATTAGATAGCATCACTGTCTCAATGGACATGAATCTGAGCAAACTCAGGGAGGTGGTGAAGGACAAGGAAGCCTGGTGTGCTCCAGTCCATGGGGTCACAAAGAGTCAGACACAACTTAGCAACTGAACAACAACAACAAATCAGAGGGCTCACAGAAAAGGCTCTAGGTATCTCCAAGTATCTCCAGCTTAGGGGCCTGACCTGAGCCTGCACTGGGTTAATTCCACATAAGGCGTCAGCAAATATCAGAGAAAGAAAATAAACCATAGAAACAAATTTTTCAATAGAACACAGCTTGTAACAGGAAAACACTGAAAATAGTCCAAGGGTCAGTCAATAGGAGACTAGTTAAATCAATTATGCTACTTTCATGTAACCCAATACTCTGCAGCAGTTAAAACAAGGAAGTAAAATTTGTACTGAAAAAGAAAGATGCACGTGACATATTCAGCAAAAAAACAACATGCTAGCAGTAAAAGAACTGTGCGATCCCATTTTGTCGAATACGTTAATAAGATATAAAGTGTTTCATGTGTACATATAAGTCTCAAACTTTTCATAGTGATATACTTATGGTTAGTTATTTCTGTGGAGTGAGACTACAGGAAGAATTCTTTTATTTTTTAAATGTCTGTGTCGATTTTTTAATTATTTACAAAATGCATATTAACGTTACAAGTTTAAAAAAGCATAAAAACATGAAGAAAGCGCTGCCTTTCCACTTTCTGAACTATTTAATCTAACAGTCATTCGGTAAGGCAGAGCGGGCCAGGAGGCTCCAGCGGGCGAGGGGCCCCCTGGAGTGGCCATCAGGGCCTGTACAGACAAGGAGAGGCCCTGCAGAGGTGCCTGGAGACCCAGCAAAGGATGACAAGGGGGATGGTGTGGGGAGGAAGGCAGCAGAGGGAAGAGCAAGCAGGTACACATAGAGCCACTAAGTAAATACATTAGGAAGAATCAAAACCAGATTTCTCACTGCTGGATAAGGGAGATACAAAAATGGAAAGGAAGAAGACAATGAACCCTGTTATATTGTGGTTCTGCACTGGAACTAGAAATGTGAGTGTGAACTCATGGTTTCCAATATACATATTGCATATTGAAGGTACAGGTATATTAGGAAGAGAGAGAGACACATGGCAATAGATATGAGTTCGGGTGTACGTGGTGAGGATGTGCTCAGATATTCCCACTCTGTTCCCTGAAAGGTCCTGGAAACCATTACACCCCAGGAGCTCTAAATACACCAAGTACACCAGCATTCAGACCTTGCTTCTATTCCCCACTAAAAAGAATGTGAACTCCTAGGATAAACATCGGATTTCCAGTACTACGGCAAGATAATTATAAAACAAGCCTGAAACGTCTTGCGCCAGAGAACAAGAACGTGCTCAAAGAATGAGGGGATATGGAGAAAAGACAGAAGGGACTTCGGTGGTGGTCCAGTGGTTAAGAATCTGCCTTCCGATGCAGGGGACTTGTCCCGGGTGAGGGAACTAAGATCCCACATGTCACAAGCAGCCAAGCCTGTGAGCCACAATAAGGGAAAAGCCGAGCACTGCAACTAAGATTGGACACAGTCTTAGTTGAATGAATGAATAAACAAATAGAGAAGCAAGCGTGAAGTGGTTTCCACTGGCCATAGGGGTACATACAACCCACTGAATAGAACAGGAAGCCATGGGAGAGACAGAGAGTGTGTGTGTGTGTCTGTGTGTGTGTGTGTGAGAGACTGTGTGTGTGGAAAGAGGTGTGTAAAGGGAAAACAAGTATCACTACAGTGGTGAAGCCTAGAGACACCACCTTAGACAAATGATCAAAGTGAGCATCCTTAGTAACAAGTCATATCAGGCCAAGTCCCAGCCAACAGGATGCAACAAGAAAAGGCAGCTTCAGCCTGTGAAAGTCCTGCCTAAGATGAAAAACTCATCCAACCACGAAAGAAAGAAAGTGAAGTCGCTCAGTTGTGTCCGACTCTTAGCGACCCCATGAACTGCAGCCTACCAGACTCCTCTGTCCACGGGTTTTTCCAGGCAAGAGTACTGGAGTGGGTTGCCATTTCCTTCTCCAGGGGATCTTCCCAACCCAGGGATGGAACCCGGGTCTCTGACATTGAGGGCAGACGGTTTACTGTCCGAGCCACCTGGGAAGCCCCAACCATGAGGATCAGACAAATCCAGACCGAGAGACTACCTAGAAAATAACTAACTTGTAATCTCCCAAAGCATCAAGGTCACACAGGTTACAGCCTGGGGAACTGTTCCAGGTTGAAGGAGATCAAAGAGAAGCAACAGGTAAACACAGCCCTTTATTCCAAACAAGCTCCTTTTCCTGTAAAAGACACTATTAAGACAACAAATGGCAGAACTTGACCAGGGTCTGACAGTTGGATGGTGGTACGTAGCAACATTAATGCCTGATGGGTTACTGTGATACAGGAAAAGATCTTTGCTGGCAACAAGTACACATTTACATGCTATGGGGTGATGGGACATCAGGCTGGCAACTTAAGAAAAAAGAGAAAAATTCTTTACACTGTACTCGCAGCTGTTCTGTAAGCCCGCAGCAGTTTCACAATTTAAAAAATTTAATTGCAAATGGAAGAAACAGAGTGCTAACAGGTGAGTTCAGATAGTTCTATACCAGGCTTGTGTCAGTCAAACCGTGACAGTCCTCCTTTAACTGGGGAACCATAAATGCTTCTGATGGGGAAGGGGCTCTGCTTAAATCAGACCTCTGCCGCAGCACGAGGAGGACACTCTGCCTCCTCCTGGGACTTTCTTCCAACCCCAAAAGGTCCAACCATCTACANGTGAGTTCAGATAGTTCTATACCAGGCTTGTGTCAGTCAAACCGTGACAGTCCTCCTTTAACTGGGGAACCATAAATGCTTCTGATGGGGAAGGGGCTCTGCTTAAATCAGACCTCTGCCGCAGCGCGAGGAGGACATTCTGCCTCCTCCTGGGACTTTCTTCCAACCCCAAAAGGTCCAACCATCTACAGACACAGAGCGTGTCAGTCCCTGCCATGGCCCTGCAGCCCAGGCAGTTTCAGACCATAAACTACAAGAGAAGGGGCACTGGCCACACCACCCATAGCAAGTGGTGTTCTGGGTGGCCCGCTCCTCACGTCTCTGCCAAAGTGAAGTAAGAGCTGAACAAAGGGAAGAAACTGACTCCTAAGGCAGAGAGCAGCAAGAGGAACAGGACACACTCCCACCCCCAAATCACGATGGAAACGGTGCCATCTCGTACTTGCAAAGAGATTTAACATTTCCAAGCTTCTCTCCATCTACAATTTCACACAAAATCCATACAAAGAAGCTACAGACCCTCAAGCTCTCAGACTAAGTCAAATTCCTGTTACCCAGCACACGTACCACAGAGCACCTCCTTGTTAGCCCTGGCAACACCCATGATGATACAGAGTGTGTGTGATTATTTGATTAACATTTGTATCCTCCATCACACTGCAGCGTCCAGGACCACAAGCGTTCAGTGTTTGCTCACAGATAGCCCAATTCCTCACAAAAAGCAGACACCAGAAATCCTTGCTAAGTAATCACACGGAAGTGTGGGTGGTGGATAAGCAGGTAGTAAGTGGACAGACGCATAGATAGATGGCGGTGATGGGTGGGTGGGTAGGTAGATGGATGGATGGATGGTGAGTGGGTGGGTGGGTGAGATAGTAGGTGGGTAGATGAGTAGGTGGAGGGGGGCTGGTAATTGGACTGTGAGTGGGTGGATGCCTGACCTTGGTCTGCTCCTGCTGCCCAGCCCGGTTGTACCTGCTGCTGCTGGGCCCGGAGGTCGTCAATTTCCTTCTGGTCCTCCTCGTGGAGCCGCTTCATGTCCTCCCATGACTGCTGGAGGAGGTTGCGTTCCCGGAGCAGCTGTCCATTCTCCCGCCTTAGCATATCCACGTCATCCTTCAGCTGGGTCTGGTCGCTCAGGAGCCGGCTGTGGAGTGTGCTTAAATGCCCCCAACACAGTGAGCCCAGCCAGCCTCCAACTCCCACCAAGGTACCACCTCCTCCTCCACCAGGTCCCAACAGCCCCAATACACCAGACAGGCCACTCAAACCCTGGTGTCAGCCACAGGCCAGTAAGACCCAAACCATTTTTTAGCAACCTGAAACTAAAACGGCATATGTGTGAAGGCCAAGGAAAGCAGATAAGCCCCTAGCTGGTAGGGACCCAGCACCTTCCATACTGAGGGCTGGGCCAATGTCAGCAGGTGGGTAGGCAGATGCCCTCGGAGGGGCCCCAGGAGAACAAAGGGGAAGATGCCCCATTGGTCTCTGTGGAGCAGAAGTCCAGCAATCTGCCTGGCTCACGCATTCAACCACTTTCCTACCGACCACGCTTCGGAAGCTGACCACAGACGCAGTATGAAAACTGAGGTCCAAAACCACAAACCTACCAGGTGAAGGCCCACTGCTTGCTAGACAGCAAAGACAGAACCAGAAGCTCAGGCTCCGGGTCCAGAAATAAAGACTGGCAAGTGGCAGAAGCTGGGAGCCCCAGGAACTCACTGGTAGAAGTCAGTCTCCTTGGCCACCTCCTCACACCTCTTCAGGGCGTTGGTGTGCTGGCTCTGCAGGCTCTGCAGGTCCGACATGGCCCGCACGCACTGGATCTTCAGCCTCTCGTAGTCTGGATTCAGCCTGTGGTAGGGCCTGGCCCAGAGAGCAAACAGCCCAGTGAACATGGGGCTCAGGCTATCCATGACTAGGACGTCTCTCCCCGAAGAGCCATGTCCTAGGTCACTCCAGCCTAGCAGTTCCCAAACACCGGTCACCTCCACACCACCACATCTACCTGGTGCCCTGCTGAGCCCAGGAGTCCTGGTCACACCCAGAAAGACAGAATCAGAGCCCCCAGGATGGAGGGCCCGGATCGTTTATCTTCCTGGGTGGGCCTGGAGAGCTGGGAGGCACTCTGGATCGCTGAGAGCTTCCAGGAGGCCGCACGACCAGCCCGCACACTGGTCCACCAAGTCCCTGTGACGAAGCACCTCCTCTCCTGAGAGCAGGGATTCTCAATCTNAGGGCCCGGATCGTTTATCTTCCTGGGTGGGCCTGGAGAGCTGGGAGGCACTCTGGATCGCTGGGAGCTTCCAGGAGGCCGCACGACCAGCCCGCACACTGGTCCACCAAGTCCCTGTGACGAAGCACCTCCTCTCCTGAGAGCAGGGATTCTCAATCTCGGGTGCACAATGAAAGACCAAGGCCCAGACCAATTACGTCAGCATCCCTGAGGGCAGGGCTCAGACACGGGGATTTTTTTTTTTAAAAACCCCTCAAGGGATTCCAATGTGCAGCCAAGATGAGAAAAATAGCCAGGAGCAGGAGTTCTCAAAGTGAGGTTCCCAGACCTGCAGCATTGTAATCACCTGGGAATTTGTCAGAAATGCAAATTCTCCGGCCAGCCCCAGACCTCCGAAATCAGACACTCAGGAGGGAGGAGGGAATGGCCAGCAATCTGTGCTTTAACAAGCCCTTGTGGGTGGTCCTGGTGTGAGCTCCAATCTGGTACCCCCTGCTCTAGGGGGCACCAGCAACCTNGGGAATTTGTCAGAAATGCAAATTCTCAGGCCAGCCCCAGACCTCCGAAATCAGACACTCAGGAGGGAGGAGGGAATGGCCAGCAATCTGTGCTTTAACAAGCCCTTGTGGGTGGTCCTGGTGTGAGCTCCAGTCTGGTACCCCCTGCTCTAGGGGGCACCAGCAACCTCATATAGAAGGGCCAGTCTCTGGAGCCACTCCTCTGCCTCGGTGACACCAAGTGGCTAAGGACAGGACACACTCACGCCCAGCCCTCAAGCTGTCTGATCAAGAGACAGGTCTTAATAAAAGCCACCCAGAAAAACCTTCCTTGGGGTGAGGCACATACCCCTGATGCTTTCAAAGGAAACAGATTAAACGGAGCCTGCTCCTGCCTCCCTCAGAACCCTGCCAGCATCTCCCCAACCCTTCCTTGCTATGTACCTCTTAATCCCAACAAAAGCAGCAGTCATCGATGTCCTTCAAAATAACAAAAAGTCGGGTGGGATCAACCTTTTTTAAAGTACGTATGTGGCGGGAAACAACTAACAGGTCTACAAGCCACATAAAGATCTACTCAAAAACAAGCAGGCTAGGGCACCCAGCAGACAGCAGCGCCCCTGCACAGAGAAACATGGATGCGTTTGNCCATGTCCTTTAAAATAACAAAAAGTCGGGTGGGACCAACCCTTTTTAAAGTACGTATGTGGCGGGAAACAACTAACAGGTCTACAAACCACATAAAGATCTACTCAAAAACAAGCAGGCTAGGGCACCCAGCAGACAGCAGCGCCCCTGTACAGAGAAACATGGATGCGTTTGGACGCACAGGTCAGTCAAAGGCTCAGCAACGGGGCGACTGGGGCAGNGATCTACTCAAAAACAAGCAGGCTAGGGCACCCAGCAGACAGCAGCGCCCCTGCACAGAGAAACATGGATGCGTTTGGACGCACAGGTCAGTCAAAGGCTCAGCAACGGGGCGACTGGGGCAGGGGATGCCGCGGCATCAAGGGGGTGCCCTTGTCCAGCAGGGGAGGTGCATGGTCCCCACCTCTTGTCAAAGGTGGTCCCGTGGGTGGCAAAGGCCAGGCGCTTCCGCAGCTCGTTCCTCTCCCGGGTCATCAGCCGCAGCTGAATGGAGAGGCTCTCCACCTTCTCATTCACCTGCCGGTCGCTGAGCACAGGTGGTGGGGATGGCGCCTTTCCGGTGGTGCCTGCAGAGGAAGGTGACAAAGTGAACTTGCTTTTGCCCAGCCCCCACCAGCAACCAGGCACCTTTCTGGGCTCTCAGCTGGCCTTTACTCCTCAAACCCACCTTCCCAGGTGGGTCTGGTTATAATCCTCTTCTCCAGATGACACCACCAAGTCAAGGCAGGGACTTGAGCAAGCAGGCAAGAGGCAAGGCAGGGACCAGAGGCAAGGCAGGGACCAGAGCCCAGGCAGACGCTCCAGAATCCACTCCCGGGGCCCTGGCTGAGGACTCTGGGGTCCCCCTCTCTCTCCCCAGCCTGGCTTTGGCACCTCCAGGTGGCCCAGCCTCATCTTTGCATCTTTGCCTGGTCTGCTACCACCAGCTATCACCTTCCTCTGGGCAAAGAGGCTGGCCTAAGCCCTAAACAGAGTGGAAGACACAGCCTGAAGAGGAAGGCATGGTCGAAATCCAGAGAGGCTGGCAGAGAGCAGAGGCAGCCAGTTCCTAAGTTGGGCCCATGGGCTGTGTTCTGTTCTTCCCTGATCAGGGCTGGACAGTCTGCACGGCTCCCTCTTCCAAGCTGCCGGACTGCCTGAGGACCTGCTCCACCAGCCCAGATATGCAGCTTGGAGGAGGTGCAGGGACAGCTGCCCATGGCCAAGGGGTGCAGGAAAGTCCCAGGGCCTCTGGCGGCCCAGCCCACAGCAGGGGCTCATCACTTATCCCCGGGACTAGACATGTTCTGAGAAGGAAACCCCACGCCATATGCCATTACTCAGGAAAAGTGGCCACAAGCAACACCTCTAGTGACCCCAATCTGTTTCTAGGAAGAATGCACCTCACTCAAATGTCCCAGAAAGAGAGACAAATCCATGGTACTGGTATAC
>SJYA01003114.1:72867-112736 GCA_006410615.1 Neotragus moschatus | reverse complement strand
TTTGTTGTGCATAAGCTTTTAATTTTAATTAGCTCCCATTTGTTTATTTTTGCTTTTATTTCCAGGATTCTGGGAGGTGGATCATAGAAGATCCTGCTGTGATTTATGTCGGAGAGTGTTTTGCCTATGTTCTCCTCTAGGGTTTTTATAGTTTCTGGTCTTACGTTTAGATCTTTAATCCATATACAAAATGGAGTATTACTCAGCCATTAAAAAGAATACATTTGAATCAGTTCTTCATACACAGCACTCCATGGAAAATAAATGTATTGGTCATTTTTGAATACCAAATGCCTTGTGCACTACTTAATTGCTTGTTATTTAAAAAAAATAAAAATCATCTTTAACAAATATTTGTTTAATAAAGTAAAATATAAAAATATTTCGAAGAGTCTGAAATAACTAGCTCTCTGCATATCTACCTAATATGTATCTATCTAATTCGAATATCTTTATGTTTTAAAATAAAAATATTTTCCTATAACAACAGTGAAAATTATGGGCTTGGATGACAATGATGTGTCCATGTGGGTTCACAAGTTGTAAAATATATATATATATATATATATATATATGTATCTATTGCATAAGAGAGACAACTTACAGAAAGTGTGAGAACATGAGCATGAGGGAATCCCTGAGCCCAAGTTCAGGCAGATCTACGATCCCCATCTACAGCACATTTTTCAGGACACTAACTCTAGAGCCGGGGACCCAGGTCCGCCTCGTGCTATTTCTGCACCTCTTCAGCCTGGTTCTTATAACGCTGTTTCTGACTCTTCAGGATGCCTTGGCAGGTTCTGCCAATCTCCAGTCTCCTGCAGGGAGATTCTTGCAACTAGACCTGACCACGAATCCTCATAAAATCTGACCTCTGTCCTTGGAGGGGTTTTTAGATTCCCCATGGAATTGAATCCCTCGTGGTAAAATAGTTTTCTGAGGGAGATTCAACTCTAGTACATTGTCCTAAAACTTCTTGTGGGCTTTCATTTAGATTCCTTTGGGGACATNTCTCCAGTCTCCTGCAGGGAGATTCTTGCAACTAGACCTGACCACGAATCCTCATGGAAAATCTGACCTCTGTCCTTGGAGGGGTTTTTAGATTCTCCATGGAATTGAATCCCTCGTGGTAAAATAGTTTTCTGGGGGAGATTCAACTCTAGTACATTGTCCTAAAACTTCTTGTGGGCTTTCATTTAGATTCCTTTGGGGACATCTGATTTCTTGGAAAACTGGACACATACTCTCTTGGAATATTTCTTTGGGAACATCTGTTGTCTTGGAATATTGAACACTCGAATCGTGTTCCCTGAAGTGAACCACGTTCTCCTCAGACTCTTAATTCTCCTTGAAATCTTGAATGTATTTCAGCTTTATGTTCTNCCTAAAACTTCTTGTGGGCTTTCATTTAGATTCCTTTGGGGACATCTGATTTCTTGGAAAACTGGACACATACTCTCTTGGAATATTTCTTTGGGAATATCTGTTGTCTTGGAATATTGAACACTCGAATCGTGTTCCCTGAAGTGAACCACGTTCTCCTCAGACTCTTAATTCTCCTTGAAATCTTGAATGTATTTCAGCTTTATGTTCTCTGAGAACTACTTGTCTTTCTCAGACAGGACCATTGTCAGCCCCTGATCTTCAGTTTGGGGTGTTTTGGGAAGTCTTAGGGCCATAAGTTCTTTTTTTAATATAAATTTATTTATTTTAATTGGAGGTTAATTACTTTACAATATTGTATTGGTTTTGCCATACATCAACATGCATCCGCCACAGGTATACACGTGTTCCCCATTCTGAACCCCCCTCCCTCCACCCTCCCCATACCATCCCTCTGGGTTATCCCAGTGCACAGCCCCAAGCATCCAGTGTCATGCATCAAACCTGGACTTGCGATTCGTTTCATATATGATATTATACATGTTTCAATGCCATTCTCCCAAATCATCCCACCCTGTCCTTCTCCCACAGAGTCCAAAAGGCTGTTCTATACATCTGTGTCTCTTTTGCTGTCTTGCATACAGGGTTATCATTACCATCTTTCTAAATTCTATATATATATATATGCATTAGTACACTGTATTGGTGTTTTTCTTTCTGGCTTACTTCACTCTGTATAATAGGCTCCAGTTTCATCCACCTCATTAGAACTGATTCAAATGTATTCTTTTTAGTGGCTGCGTAATACTCCATTGTGTATTTATACCACAGCTTAAGTTCTTTAAAAAATGTGTAAGCTTTCAGGGGCTTTTTTGGTAAATTAGAAGAGAGTGTGTGTGTGTGTTTGTGTGTGCACGTGCGTGTGCACGTGTTTTGTTTTTGTGAGGATTTTTTAAATATTCCTTAATTTCCAGGAATAATTCTTAAACTGCACAGTTTTCTCATGTTATAAAACTTTCTAACCATTCCATTATACACATTTCTCCAGAAGTATCTTACAAGTAACTTTTCCCCAGTCTATCAGGGGCAGAGGTATTTTGAATGTGTGGCCGTTACTGAGCAGGAGACTATTCTCCATGTCTTCCAGTAATTTTACAAGATCTTCCTTGGACACTGGAAACTCCATTTCTAGAATTTGGGGCCACTTACAA
Source organism: Neotragus moschatus (assembly GCA_006410615.1). NCBI lineage: Eukaryota > Metazoa > Chordata > Mammalia > Artiodactyla > Bovidae > Neotragus > Neotragus moschatus. The sequence goes on along the minus strand of SJYA01003114.1, from coordinate 110,142 downwards.
GGTGCCAGTGATGCAATAATCACCCCAAGAGCATGAACATCCTCACACTAAAGATATGGAAGGTTAATTCTTACTTGAAGTTCTGTAGTGTGTGGCATGCAATGATTCTGCAGAGCAAGGGAAGGAAAATTCCTTTTCTTGTATTTGCTAAATGAGAAAATTACACCACGCTTGTTATATATCAATTCTATAATCTAAGTCGACCCTTAAAAATAAAATGAAAATTGTTGCAAATCCTGAATTGAAATTTGTATTTGGATTTCAAATACAAGATCTGTACTCTTCAAAATTCCCTTATCTCTTCACATTTTCCACCCAGTTTTACAGGGCTTATCCTAAATGGAATATAACACACACACACACAAAAAGGCTTATTCAATCAAGAGAGTTAGAATCAGAGATGTAATCCAGGAAAGTGAAGTAAAAAGGCGAAAATAAAAAGAGAAGTGGCTAAAAGGAAAGGCCTTGGATTCCATACCACAGAGAATGGCCTTCTGTGAATTGAAGGACCAAGGGTCCAATAGAAGATCAGGAGATAAAATGAAATAAACAAAGAAGTTGGTTAGAGTCTGTCAAAAACAGACTAATTGTCTCAGGGAAATCTCAAAATCAACATTATAAAACAAGCGTATGTAGTAGATAGTATTAACCACAAAATAATAGAATTTCCTTAAGCTGTGATTCTGCAGCTCAGTTTCCTCTCTACTCTTGAGTTTATCCCTAGTACTTTATGTCTATTATGTTAGCTATCTTTTGGAAAATTTTGTCAATGAAGGAATAATATTTTGTCTATTCAGTTCAGTCGCTCAGTAGTGTCCAACTCTTTGCAATCNAATAATAGAATTTCCTTAAGCTGTGATTCTGCAGCTCAGTTTCCTCTCTACTCTTGAGTTTATCCCTAGTACTTTATGTCTATTATGTTAGCTATCTTTTGGAAAATTTTGTCAATGAAGGAATAATATTTTGTCTATTCAGTTCAGTCGCTCAGTAGTGTCCAACTCTTTGCAATCCCATGAACCACAGCTGCCAGGCTTTCCCGTGCATCACCAACTGTCAGAGTCCACCCAAACCCATGTCCATTGAGTCAGTGATGCCATCCAACCATCTCATCTTCTGTCATCCCTTTCTCCTCCTGCCCTCAATTTTTCCCAGGTTCAGGGGCTTTTTAAATGAGTCAGCTCTTTGCATCAGATGGCCAAAATATTGGAGTTTCAGCTTCAACATCACTCCTTCCAATGAACACCCAGGACTGATCTGCTTTAGGATGGACTGGATGGATCTCTTCGCAGTCCTAGGGACTCTCAAAAGTCGTCTCCAACACCACAGTTTAAAAGTATCAATTCTTCAGCACTCAGCTTTTTTGATAGTCCAACACTCATCCATACATGACTACTGGAAAAATCAAAGCCTCGACTAGATAGACCTTTGTTGACAAACTAATGTCTCTGCTTTTCATTATGCTGTCTAGGTTGGTCATAACTTTCCTTACAAGGAATAAATGTCTTTTAATTTCATGGCTGCAATCACCATCTGGAGTGATTTTGGAGCCCAAAACAATAAAGTCAGCCACTGTTTCCCCCTCATTTTTGCCATGAAGTGATGGGACCNCAGGAAGCAGTTCATGCAGATGGAGCAGGTGAGTTCCCTCTGGAAGACCTGCAGTGTGTCTGAATCCATGTTTCTGAAAATTAAAGAAATAAGAGAGAGTAAAAGTCTTTCTTCTGCCCTCATCAGTAAAAATAAATCCTTTGGAGAAAGTCCTGTCTTAAACTCTAATTTCCCTATTTGCTTACCTCCCCAGAACAAACCTAGAAATGGTGACTGTATACATCTTGGATTTGAACTATTATACAAAAGATGAAATACAGTAAGAGTCTTTAGCAAAGTTTTGTTTAAAATAAACCAGGATTTCAATCAAACTAAAATTATTAATACACGGAGAGGCTTAAAGATTAATGTAAGTGTGCTCACTCTTGTCTAACTCGTTGCTACGCCATGGACTGTAGTCCACCATGCTCCTCTGCCCTTGGGATTTCCCAGGCGAGAATCCTGGGAAGGTTTGCTTTTCCCTTCTCCAAGGGATCTTCCCAACTCAGTGGCTGAACCTATGTTTCCTACATCTTCTGCATTGGTGGGTGGATTCTTTACCGTAGAACCACCTGGGAAGCCCCTTAAAGATTAGAATGGAGGGCAAGTGTTGGCATGACTTCAGAGTTACTTTGTTAGCTGATTCTGACAGAAGCACACACAGAACCTCAGTCTGACTCTCTCAACCTCCATCACTCCCTGGCTAGAACCCACACTAGCACACCCTTCGTTTCTCTCCTCCTGGCCTCAGTTCCTTCCGTCATCAAAGGGACAGAAGTGCTTTTCTAAAGTCAAAGAAATGTGTTTACAAAGAACTTAAACTTCATACAATCAATGTTGGCTTTAATCTGATGTCTTAAAGAGTTCAGAGCTTGCTTCCAGCTTAAATAACAAAACTGCTCCTTTCAAGACAAAAAGAAGGGAAAAAAAAATGTCACTTCTAGTTCAGGAAAGCAAGTTTTCCTGAAGTCGGTTCATATCATCAGAGCATGTCATATTTTGAACTGGTGACTGTTCAGGCATCACAATAATCAGGAAACAATAGTCAGCGTGAATATAATCATTGGTAGACTGACAGCATCTATGACCATGATAATATTAAAACAATAACAGGAGAACTTAATATGTGTTGCCCAGTATTTCTCAGCATTGAATTAAATCCTTTTCTACAGATTAACTGCTTTCATCATCTCAACAATATTTACTAACTTTCTACTTTTACCCACATTTGGTAAGGAGGCTACTTGTTATATTGTGGGTAAAAATAAGTTACTTGTCTGCAAACCCCACATGGGATCAATGCTTGAGGAAGTGCTCAAACATAGATAGTACTGACAGAATGAATACAACTAGCTTTTGTGACCAGACTGCCATTAAAGTTTTATTTTTAACTGCACATATCAGGATTTCATTGTACCTTGTTCTCACCTTTGGTTGTAGTTAATAGTTTTCCACCTGTTTCAGTAGGTAACTCTCAAATTCAGTTCAGGATTTAGGTGCTCCACTGCTGATGGCAGAAACTTTCAAAAGTCTTCACAGCTCAGCCAGCTCCAACACCACAGCTCTGGGCTCCAGAGAAGACTGAGCTTGGTTCTTGCAGGATGCTTTTATAGTCTCCAATGACATGCCCACTTCTTCCAAATGATAGGGTTATCAACTCCGTGAAAAGGTATAGGTCCACATGATTAGATTTTGCAGAGTTGCAAACACGTCAGGATGCCAATGGCTGAATTCAAACGTTTGAAACCTACTTGATCCAGTTGCCACAATCCAGACTCTGATCAAAGTCTCACCATGACTTTACCTTTGTAATTCATGAAGCTTTTGTTTTGGAATAAACTACCCAAGTATGAATTTCACATCTCCATTTAATGAACTATATAGTTTTAATAGCACCTACCCGTCTAGACTTATCACCCACTAGATTTACTTGCCTTTCTGAATTTGCCTGCTTCATTCGGTGATATGAATCCCTCACGTTTTATTTTTCAACCCGGGTACTCAAGCTCCCCCAAAGTACACATACTGCTCTGGCCAAGATAGCCAGAAGTTGCTGTTTGGAAGTAACTGAACTCCCCAGGACTGAATTTCATATCTTCATTTCACAAACTATATGATAGCCTTAATTGCAGCAACCAGTAATCTCCCCAGTAACAAGGGAAAATGCGTGAGTGTGAAGTCTCTTCAGTTGAGTCAGACTCTGCAAAACTCAGGGACTGTAGCCCACCAGACTCCTCTGTCTGTGGGATTCTCTAGGTAAGAATACTGGAGTGGATTGCCATGCCTTCCTCCAGGGGATATTCCCAACCAAGGGATAGAACCCTCAGCTCTTAGGTGACCTTCACTGGTAGGTTCTTTACCATTAGCACCACCTGGGAAGCCCACAAGTGAGAAGAGAGACTGTGATTTTCCTTCTAGGAGTAGCAGTGACTCAGCTTGTTCCATCGCAGCAAGCCACTTGTTCTCTAAAATGCAGCAGACTTTGCCTTACCAGACATGGAATAGGGGAAGGGAATAAAGTTCAATGAATCGAAAATTGAAATAATGTCTGAGAAAAAGAGAAAAGTTTAAATCGGATGTAATTCATATTTTGAAAACATAATATGGTAAGATTTTATATTCCCAAAGTTGCCATTGCTGGTTTTTAATTTTCTCTGTATTATAACTGAATATACTATTCATTACACAAAGAATATTTATTATCTGTAAAATCAGGAAGAATTGACAAAAAAGGTTAAAACTGTCTTAGGTCAAATAACTGTAAGGATCATATGCAGAATCTAAATATTAGATCAATGTTAAGTAACTGAGAGGCAAAAGTTATGTGAACATGGTTATCTGGAACATCCTTTTTGAAGTTTCCTGTATTCACTGATGAAGTGCTATCAAATTTTTGGACCCTTGAAAATGTAATAGGTACAGAAAACCCCCCAAGTAAATATCCACAGGATAGCAAAGTATCTACAGGTGCCATGCGTTTAACAAAAGAGACACAAGAAAAACTTTCTACTAAAGATAAAAATAATGTTTTGGATGAGCCCTGACATAAAGTATCAAGATAACAGAGCTTGTGTGTGCTCAGTTGTGTCTGACTCTGTGACTCCATGGACTATATAGCCTGCCAGGCTCCTCTGCCTATGGGATTTCCCAGGTAAGAATACTGGAGGAGGCTGCCATTTCCTTTTCCAGGGGATCTTCCGGACCCAGAGAGATCAAATCCTATCTCCTGTGTCAGCTGCATTGGCAGGGAGATTGTTTTGTGTTTTTTTTTTGTTTTTTTTTTTTTTGCCACTGAGCCTCCTGGGAAGCCCAAAAGAATCAAGAGGCTGACATTAAATCAGACTTCACAGTGTATAATATACCCCTCTTGCTTTTGTTTTACTCTCTCTATGTGATTGGAGGTGTTTCTGTATGCAGTAGTGATACTAACAACTTTTGTTTTTCCTAGAGACGTCAGTCTGAACTCTCTGGGATTTGTGCTCAGTCTTTCCTTGAAGAAGGGAAAATGAACTAACTCATTGAATAGAGAGACTTTCTCTCTGAGGATGTGGAAATGCCCATTAACTGATCTGGTTTTCCTCTTTCTTCCTTGGATAACATTCTCAGTCAGAAAATTACCATTCACAGTGTGAGCCTTTCAGAGAATGATACAAGTGTGATGTTTTGAAATCACTACTGATTTTTTCTTTTAAAAAATAAACATTTAGCAAAAAATGTAAGTGTTGCCACAGAAAAATATTGAATCAAAAATAGTGTATAAAGGCTTTAGCTCCATAGTTTGAACTCCTACAGCCCCAAACTCCAAGGCCACTGCAGTGGGAGGGAGAGCAGAAAGTGGTCCTCAGGCCCCTCTGACCTGCAGGGCTGGAGACAAGGAGCCCCAACCCCGACTCAGGGTCAAGGTTTCCCCCTGGAGATGGGTGTTCAGAGTCCTAGGACAGTCCTAGACCCTGTCCTTTCTCTGGCATCATCACTGATGGAGCCACCTCCTTCCACAGAGACTTGCCTTCCCCGAGAGCAGCATGTCTTTCAGGAGAGCCCAGTCTGCCAGGGTCTGAGCTTGGGCCATCCTGGTGGTCAGGGGGCTCCGGCCCCTCCACTGAGGGACCCACCCTAGGGGGGCACGCGGGGCTGGAGGCGCTCAGACATTCGCTCCAGGGGCTCTAAGAGGGACGCCAAGTCTACACGGCCACAGGGCTCAGAACCTGCGTTTCTGGGAAGGATCTTGGTTTCTGTCTGCCCAGGAGCCCAAAGGCCCAATAGAGAGTCAGGAGAACATGCATGGCAATAAGAGAATGGCTCTATTCCGGGATCTTAAATGGGCTGCTCCAGGGAACCTCAATATCTTTTTGTCTGCAAGTGCCTGACAGGGCCCCGGAGTCCAGCGGTCCTGAGGATACTGTCTCCCGATGGACATGGCCTGAATGTCAGAAAGGAACTCAGATCCCCGGGCACCATGTGCGGGTCTTGGTGAGAGTCAGTGTTGGAAACAGGGGTGCTGGACCATTGGGCTGGAGGGGGTCCGTGGGGATTCTGGGGCTGCAGCCTCATCGAGGCTCTCAGGAGCTCCGCTGGCTCCTGAACCCTGCAGGTTCCTCGGCATTGCACCTGCCCACCCGCTGCCTCTTCCTGTGGGAGGCCCCGAGGGTGGCTCTCTGTCCAGGGTGAACTCAAGAGAGAAGCGACTGAGTCAGAAAAAGAAAGATAAATATCTTGTGATATTGACCATATATGGAATCTAAAATAATGGTACGAATGAGGTTATTTACAAAAGAAACACACAGATGTGGAAAACAAACTTAAGGTTCCAGGCGCTAAGAAACAGGTGGAGGATGGGAGGAATAATGTGGAGATCGGGAGGATCAGAAACCCATCCCTATGAATAAAACTGGCAGAAATAAGGATCTATTGTGCAGCACGGGAAATTCTACTCTATACTCTGTAATGACCTGTATGGGAAAAAAGCTTTCATAAAAAAGAGTGGATACATGTACTTATATAATTGATTCACCAGACTGTGTAAGAGAAACTAACATAACCTTGAAAATCAAGGATATTCCAATGAAAATTGAAAAATAAATAAATTTTCTCATCTAGTAACCTTCCCTGGATGAAGTGTCATGGCCCATCACTGAATAAATAGAAAACATGTTTTGGGTACTAGAAAGCAAACAGAAATAAATAAATAAATAATAAGAAAGAAAGAAAGAAAACCTGAAGAAATAGTTGCCCAAACTTAACAGACAATATAATATTTCTTTCACAAATTGTCTATTATTTTCTAGTCAATCTTGTATGTACAAAATGATGACATAATCATTAACTCCACAACCTAGCCTCAATATTTCCACAGTGCATACATATTGAATAATAGAACGGAGAGGGTAAGAGGTCATATGCAAGGAATGAGTATCAGGAGTCTTAGAGAAAAACCAACTACAGCTATTGTGTGTGGAGTTATAGACATACAGAGAAAAGCAATAGTGTGTAACCTAAACAGAATGACAAAATAAAAAATAAGAAAATAAAAATATTCTGAAGGAAAAATTTCATGCAGAACTGAATGAAAAGAATAAAATGTGAAAGAATTTTAGTTTAATGAGAATACCTGTCAGAGACTAGAGGGCTATCTCAGGGCAGTCAGTGGTAATTGGGGAAGACTGTTGAAAAATAGAATCTGAAGGACTCTGCCTTCTGAAGAATTGTCACAGAGCAAATGCAGGCAAACTCAGACAACTAAATCTATTGGGTGATGAGCCTGGATGGGTCAATGAAATTAAGACTATTATATTGTTCAAGCTGGTTTTAGAAAAGGCAGAGGTATCAGAAATCAAATTGTCAACATCCGCTGGATCATGGAAAAAGCAAGAGAGTTCCAGAAAAACATCTATTTCTGCTTTATTGACTATGCCAAAGCCTTTGACTGTGTGGATCACAAGAAACTGTGGAAAATTCTGAAAGAGATGGGAATACCAGACCACCTGACCTGCCTTTTGAGAAATCTGTATGCAGGTCAGGAAGCAACAGTTAGAACCGGACACGGAACAACAGACTGGTTCCAAATAAGAAAAGTAGTACTTCAAGGCTGTGTATTGTCACCCTGTTTATTTAACTTACATGCAGAATACATCATGAGAAACACTGGACTGGAAGAAACACAAGCTGGAATCAAGATTGGCAGGAGAAATATCAATAACCTCAGATATGCAGATGAGGTTTTATGGCAGAAAGTGAAGAGGAACTCAAAAGCCTCTTGATGAAAGTAAAAGAGGAGAGTGAAAAAGTTAGCTTAAAGCTCAACATTCAGAAAACGAAGATCACTGCATCCGGTCCCATCACTCCATGGGAAATAGATGGAGAAACAGTGGAAATAGTGTCAGACTTTATTTTTCTAGGCTCCAAAATCACTGCAGATGGTGACTGCAGCCATGAAATTAAAAGACGCTTACTCCTTGGAAGAAAAGTTATGACCACCTAGATAGCATATTCAAAAGCAGAGACATTACTTTGCCGGCTAAGGTCCGTCTAGTCAAGGCTATGGTTTTTCCAGTAGTCATGTATGGATGTGAGAGTTGGACTGTGAAGAAGGCTGAGCGCCGAAGAATTGATGCTTTTGAACTGTGGTGTTGGAGAAGACTCTTGAGAGTCCCTTGGACTGAAAGGACATCCAACCTGTCCATTCTGAAGGAGATCGGCCCTGGGATTTCTTTGGAAGGAACCATACTAAAGCTGAAACTCCAGTACTTTGGCCACCTCATGTGAAGAGTTGACTCATTGGAAAAGACTCTGATGCTGGGAGGGATTGGGGGCAGGAGGAGAAGGGGACGATCGAGGATGAGATGGCTGGATGGCATCACTGACTCGAGGGACATGAGTATGGGTAAACTCTGGGAGTTGGTGATGGACAGGGAGGCCTGGTGTGCTACGATTCATGGGGTCACAAAGAGTCGAACACGACTGACTGAACTGAACTGAATTGATTGTTCATGAAATGAAGGTATGAAATTCATATTTGGGGAGTTCAATTATTTCCAAACAATAACTTCATGATAGCAAGTGTAAACCACGCTGTGACTTCCCCAGAATGAAATATGTAAAGACATATTTATGAAACACACATGTACATACATATATACATATTTGTGTGTGTATATATATCTCTATACTTGTGTGTGTGTCTATATATATATATATGTGTGTGTGTGTGTGTATACACATGAGAGGAACTTGTATCAAAGGAGTCTAGTGAGATCTGAAACCATGCTGCTTCCTTTCCTCTCCTCCTCTGACAATTCCACGCTCTCATTCAGTTTCCTGTCTGTACCATTCCTACCACTAACATGAGCGGCTTGTCTAGGTTACAGCTTTTTAATGGGAAGATTTAAGAGATTTTTGTCTTAATTTCCAAGTTTCATTTCACTTAATAGCTTCCCATGTTGACCACAATATTTTAGAGTTAAGAGTTGATTGAATTAATCGGATATATTGGAGTTAAAAACTTATTGCCCTGAAAGCGTTTAGGAAATTGAGAAAGTTTCTCAAATACTTGTTTGGTGTGCACAGTGCATGTATCCTTAGTCATGTCTGACTCCTTGGGACCCTTTGGTCCCACCAAGGTTCTCTGTCCGTTGAATTTTTCAGTCAAGAATACTGGAGTAGGTTGTCATTTCCTCCTCCAGGGGATCTTCCTGACCCAGGAATCAAACCTATGTTTCATGTGTCCCCTGCATTACATTTTATGTGAATTTTTTACCCACTGAGCCATCAGGAGAAAAAAAAAAAAAAAACCTGGATGACATAGGGGCTTCCCTGATAGCTCAGTTGGTAAAGAATCCGGCTGCAATGCAGGAGATCCAGGTTCAATTCCTAAGTCAGNTAAAAAGAACCAAAAATGCCATGTGCAGTGACATGCAAGGAATTGGAGACTGTCATACTGAGTGAAGTAAGTCAGAAAAATAAAGAGCAGTATCATATGATATTAGAATCTAAGAAAATGATACAAATAGTTATTTATAAAACAGAATCACAGGTGTAGAAAAAATAACCTGTAACTTGGGGCTAAGAAGGGGTGAGGGGTTAATTAGGAGACTGGGACTGACACACATTACTATATGTGAAGTAAATAATTACAAGAACTTACTGTATAGCACACGGAACTCAAATGAAAACTTGGACATATATAAAATTTTTTTCAAAAGAGTTATTATTCATGAAATAAGTCATGTCCAACTCTTTGCAACCCCATGAACTGCAGGACACCAGGCTTCCCTGTCCTTTACTATCTCTCGAAGTTTATTCAAACTCATGTCCATTGAGTCAGTGATGTCACTCAACCATGTCATCCTCTATCACCCCCTTATTCTGCCTTCAATCTTTCTCTACATCAAGGTCTTTTCAAATAAGCTAGCTCTTTGTATCAGATGGCCAAAGTACTGGAGCTTCAGCTTCAGCTTCAGTCCTTCCAATGAACATTCAGGGTTGATTTTCTTTAGGATTGACTGGTTTAATCTCCTTGCTGTGCAAGAAACTCTCAAGAGTCTTCTCCAGCACCACGATTTGAAAGCACCAATTCTTTGGCACTCAGCCTTCTCTATGATCCAACTCCGCATCCATACATGACTACTGGAAAAATCATAGATTTTACCATAGGGATCTTTGTCAGCAAAGTGATGTAATAGGCTATCTAGGTTGGTCATAACTTTTCTACCAAGGAACAAGCGGCTTCCAATTTTGTGGCTGTACTTATTGGCTGCAGAGATTTTGGAGCCCTAAAAAATAAAACCTGTCACAGGTTCCACTTTTCCCCCATCTATGTGCCATGAAGTGATGGAAACAGATGCCAGGATTTAGTTTTTTGAATGATGAAATTTAGCCAGCTTTTTCACTCTCCTATTTCATCCTCATCAAGAAGTTTTTAAGTCCCTCTTTGTTTTCCGCTGTAAAATGGTATCATCTGCATATCTGAGGTTGTTGATATTTCTCCCAGCAATCTTGACTCTATTTGTGAGTCATTCAGCCTGGCGTTTGTCGTGATGTAACACTCTGATGCCGGGAAGGATTGGGGGCAGGAGAAGAAGGGGACGACAGAGGATGAGATGGTTGGATGGCATCAGTGACTCGATGGACATGAGTCTGAGTGAACTCCGGGAGTTGGTGATGAACAGGGAGGCCTGGAGTGCTTCGATTCATGGGATCGCAAAGAGTCAGACACAACTGAGCAACTGAACTGAACTGACTCTGCATATAAGTTAAAGAAGCAGGGTGACAATATACAGTTTTGACATCCTCCTTTCCCAATGTTGAACCATTCTCTTGTTTCAAGTCTGGTTCCAATGGTTGCTTCCTTTCCTGCATACAGTCTTCTTAGAAAACAGGGAAGGTAGTCTGGTATTCCCATCTCTTTAAGAATTTTCCAAAGTTTTATTTGATTCACATAGTCAAAGGCTTTAGAGTAGTCAATGAAGCAGATGTAATTCTTTTTTTGGAATTTCCTTACTTATCCTATGATCCAACAGATGTTGGCAATTGAATCTCTGATTCCTCAGCCCTTTCTAAATGCAGCTTGCATATCTGGAATTTCTATGTTCACAAACTACCGAAACTGAAGTTGAAGGATTTTGAGCATAATCTTGCTAGCATGTGAAATGATTGCAGTTGCACAGTAGTCTGAACATTCTTTGCCATCTCTTTTTTTCAGATTGGAAGAAAAACTGACCATTTCCTGTCCCGTGACCACTACAAATTTTCCAAATTTGCTGGCATATTGAGTGCAGCACTTTCACCATCTTTAAGGATTTGAAATAGCTCAGCCTGAATTCCATCACCTCCACTACCTTTGTTCCTAGTAATATCTCTTAAGGCCCACTTTTTCCACACTCCAAGATGTCTGACTCTAGGTGAGTGACCACACCATTGTGGTGATCCAAGACATTAAGACTTTTTTAATCTAGTTTTTCTGTGTATTCTTGCCACTGCTTAATCTCTCTGCTTCTGTTATATCCTTGATATTTCTGTCCTTTATTTTGTCCATCTTGACAGGAAGTGTCCTCTTGGTATCCCCAATTTTCTTAAAGAGGTCTCTAGTCTTTCCCATTTTCCTCCATTTCTTTGCATTTCTTTCCTTTTCTTGCTATTTGCTGAAACTCTTCATTCAGTGGGTATCTCTTTCCTTTTCCCTATTGCTTGCATCTCTTGTTTTCCCAGCTATTTGTAAGGTCTCCTTGGACAAGCACTTTGCCTTCTTGCACTGATTGTATGGATCACAGGCTTGTATAATTCAAGGAAGTTATGAGTCATACCTTGCAGGGCCACCAGTGATGGACGAGTCATAGTGGAGAGTTCTGGCAAAACGTGGTCCACTGGAGAAGGGAATGGCAAACCACTTCAGTGTTTCTTGCCTCAAGAACCTCATGAACAGTACAGGAAACAGAGATGGGATTATTTATATATATATCTGATTCACTTTGCTATACACCTGAGACTAATACAATATTGTACATCAACTTTATATTGCAAAAAAATTAAAAATAAGAAAAGAAAATTTCCCATCTAGTATTGTTCTCTGAGTGGAGCACAATGACCCATCTTTGATTAAATATGAAAATGTTTTGAGGAATAGAATGCAAACAGAGTCAAAATAAAGAAAATCTTAAAAGATAGTTGTCCAAACTTCATAGAGAGTATCACATTTCTTTTCACTGATTGTCTATGATTTTTTTAGTCTATCCTGCAGTGTACAGCTATGCAATAATCCTTAACTTCACAACCTAACATCAATATTTCAAATATAGATACATATTAAATAATAGAATGAAAGGGTTTGAGATGATATGCAGGGGATGACTAAAAGGAACAGAGTCTTAGAGAATAACCACCATCCGCTATTCTGTGTGCAGTTATAGCCCGAGCAAAACAATAGCGGGTAACCAAAACGAGCCTCAGAGGGAAGAATTTCATGGAAAACTGAATGAAAAGAATACAATTTAAGAGACTTTAGTTCTGAAGGGGTTGAGGACTTCCATCAAACAGCAGAAGGCAAGAGTAATAAGTGGTATTATTGGGGAGCTTGACTGTTCTGGGTTGAAAGACTGAATGTGAAGAACTCCTCTTCCTGGAGAAATATCCAAGAAGTAATGCAGGCAAATTCAGACAGATAACCAAAACTAGTGGGTCACTTCAATTAGGACAATAATAAACTTCTATAAATGGAGATGTGAAATTTATAACTGAGAGTTCATTTATTAACCAAACTTCCTGGATTGGAAGTGCGAACTCAATCTGTGACTCTTTACCTGAGATTGGATTATGGTAATTGGATTAAGTAAATTTCAGAAGGTTGACTTCAATCCTTGCCATCTAGATGTGTTTACAATTCTTGAAAAATCTAATCATGTGCTACTGTACCTTGGTGCAGGGTTGATAACCCTATCATTCTGAGGAAGTGGACCCGGTCTTCAGAGGGTATATAAAGCATCCAGCAAAGATCCAAGCTCATTCTTCTCCAGAGTCCAAAGCTGTTGCATTCAGAATCGACTGGACTATGGAGACTTGAAGATGGTTGCCACCAGGAAGTGAACACCTAAACCCTGAACTGAATTTAACAGAGTAACTTACTGAACAAGGGAGAAGACTTCTGTAACAGTACTGAGGTGAGTTCTGATCCGGGTACAATGAATTTTTGCTATGTTCAGTTAAAAATAAAACCTTAATGGTAATCATGGAGAGAAAAGCTATTTTTTTTTAATCTTCCAATAATATGTATTTTTATGTCCTGCATCAAACATTTGTCCCATATGTGATTTTTAGACAGTAACATTTTACCCACAGTATGTCAAGTATCCTCCTTATTAACTGGGGGTAAAAATTAGTGAATATTGCTGAGAATACTAAAATGGTTAATCCATATATCAAGAGCTAATCCAATGCCTAAAAATAGTTTTCTTGGGGACGGTTTTGACCACTGCCTCCTGTACAATGTTATGAACTTTCATCGATAGTTCTGCAGGAACATGGTCAAACAGCTGAGAAAAGAGAAGCAAAAGGCAAAGAAAAAAAGGAAAGATATATTCATCTGAATGCAGAGCTCCAAAGACTAGCAAGGAGAGATAAGAAAGGTTTCCTAAGTGATCAATGCAAAAAAAAATAGAGGGAAATCATAATGGGAAAAAATAGAAATCCTCAGGAAATTAGAGCTATCAAGGGACAGTTCATGCAAAGATGGGCACAATAAAGGACAGAAACAGTAGGGATCTAACAGAAGCAGAAGATATTAAGAGGAGGTGGCAAGAATACACAGAAGAACTATACAAAAGAGATCATAGCGACTCTAATAGCCATGATGGTGTGACCACTCACCTAGAGCCAGACATCCTGGAGTGCTTAGTCAAGTGGAACTTAGTATCACTGCAAATAAAGCTAGTGGAGGTGAAGGAATTCCAGCTGAGCTATTTCAAATCCTAAAAGATGATGCTGTTAAACTGCTGGTCTCGATATGCCAGCAAATTTGGAAAACTCAGCAGTGGCCACAAGACTGGAAAAGATAAGTTTTCATGCCAATTCCAAAGAAAGGCAATGCCAAAAATATCCAAACTACCACACAAATTACACTCACCTCACAGGCTAGCAAAGTAATGCTCAAAATTGTCCAAGCCAGACTTCATGAACTGAGAACATCCAGAGTCTGAGGCTGAATTTGTAAAAGGCAGAGAAACAAGAGATCAAATTGCCACATCCATTGGATCATAGGAAAGGCAAGATAATTCCTGAAAAATATCTACTTCTGCTTCATTGACTGCACTAAAGCCTTTGACTGTATGGATCACAGCAAATGGTGGAAAATTCTTAAGGAGATGGGAATACCAGAACACCTGACCTGCCTCCTGAGAAACCTGCATGCAGTTCAAGAGGCAACAATTAGAACTGGACATGGAAAAACTGGGTCAAAATTGCGAAAGGAGTATGTCAGGGCCTTATATTTTCACCCTGCTTATTTATCTTATAGGCAGAGTACATCATGTGAAATGCCAGGCTGGATGAAACACAAACCAGAATCAAGACTGCCTGGAGAAATATCACTAACCTTAGAGATGCAGATGGCACCACCCTTATGGCAGAAAGTAAAGAAGGACTAAAGAGGCTCTTGATGAAAGTGAAAGAGGAGAGTGAAAAAGCTGTCTTACAACTCGACATTCAGAAAACGAAGATCCTGGCATCTGGCCCCATCACTTCATGACATAAAAAGAAGGAAACAATGGAAACAGCAGCAGATTTTATTTTCTTGGGCTCCAAAATTACTGCAGATTGTGACTGTAGCCATAAAATTAAAAGACGCCTGCTCCTTGGAGGAAAAGTTATGACCAACCTGGACAGCATATTAAAAAGCAGAGACGTTACTTTGCCGACAAAGGTCTATCTAGTCAAAACTATGGTTTTCCCACTAGCCAAGTATGGATGTGAGAGTTGGGCCATAAACAAAGCTGAATGCCAAAGAATTGATGCTTTTGAACTGTGGTGTTGGAGAAAACTCTTGAGAGTCCCTTGCACTGAGAGGAGATGAAATCAGTCAATCCTAATAGAAATCAATCCTGAAGATTTGATGGAAGGACTTGTGCTGATACTGAAGCTTCAATATTTTGGGCAACTTATGTGAAGGACTCACTCATTAGTTAAGACTCTGACTCCAGGAAAGATTGAAGGCAGGAAGAAAAGAGGATGATATGGTTGGATGGCATCCCAGACTCAAAGGACATGAGTCTGAGTGAGCTCCAAAGACTAGTGAAGGACAGAGAAGCCTGGCATCCTGCAGTCCATGGGATCACTCCCATGGACTGAAAATGTCAGAAGCTATTGAGCGACTAGACTGGACTGAAGTGGTGAAGGACCTCAAAGTTGAGAAAATGAAGGCCTAGCCATTGTCCCTGCTACTGCTAAGTCACTCAGTCGTGTCCAACTCTGTGCAGTCCCATAGATGACAGCCCACCAGGCTCCCCCATCCCTGGGATTCTCCAGGCAAGAACATTGGAGTGGGTTGCAATTTCCTTCTTCAGTGCATGAAAGTTAAAAGTGAAAGTGAAGTCACTCAGTCGTGTCCGACTCTTAGCGATCCCATGGATGGCAGCTTACCAGGCTCTTCTGTCCACGGGATTTTCCAGGCAAGAGTACTAGAGTGAGTTTCCACTGCCTTCTCTCGCCATTGTCCCTGGAAGTCACTATTTTTTATCAGTTTTTTAGGGCTCCCACAACATCTGACCCCACACAGGGTTGCTTTAAACCAGTGTATTTCTGACAGATCTGGAGGCTGGAAATCAAAGTGTTGGCAGGGCCATACTCCTTTCAAAGTCTTCAAAATAATTTGTCTTTGTCTCTTCCAGTGCCAGGTGGCTCCTGGAAATCCCCAAATTATGACATTTAACTTGAAACTCTGCTTCCTTACAGGACCTCTGATGCATCTAGAACATCCCTCTTCTTTCTCTCATCAGGACACCTGTCAGCAGATTTAGGGTCCACTCTCTACCCTGGATGGGCTCATCATGGAACCTTCACCTCGATTATGTCTGCACAGACTCTGTTCTAAAAATAAAGTCACAGAGATACTGGCTGTTGGGACTTGGACATAATTTGGGAGAGGGTAAGGGGCACATTTTGGAGAAGGGGATGACAACCCACTCCAATATTCTTGCCTGGAGAATCTCATAGACAGAGGAGCCTGGCGGCTACAGTCCATGCAGTCACAGAGGATCGTACACAACTGAGTCACTAGCACAATGGGCGCATTAACTCACTACTTCATGAACAGAACAAAAGAATGTTGTCCTAAATTCAAGAGGTGTCATATTTTGCTGGGGGAAGTAAATACCTCATTATTTTTTCCTTGCTTTGTACATAGATTATATGCAGTAGAGAGAGAAATAGTTAAACCAAGGTTTCCGATTTGCAAGGTTTTGTCCAGTGAATTCCTTTGAAGTTTTATCAAGGTTAGAATTACTGGGTCAAAGGCAAATATACATTTTAAGGATTTGAATGCATATATAAAAAACATCTTAAAGTCCATCTGCTGGTTGGATCTTTTTGCAGTCAAAGGAACTCTAAAGAGTCTTCCCCTATACCACAGTTCAAAAGCATCAGCTCTTTGGCCCTCAGCTTTCTGCACTGTCCAACACTCACATCCATACATGACTACTGGAAAATTTGAATTTAAGGAGAATACAGGATCCTTAAAATCACAGAGGAATGGGTGTTCAATATAAAATCAGTGATGAGGCCTGGGACTTCAGTTGGCAATTCTATTAACATATAGAGATTAGAGAGAGATGTAGTACAGTTAGTGCTGATTGGGTTTATCCAAGGGAACTGTGATAATCTAATCAGGAAGGGGCCTCAAGGGTCTTGATAGTAGGATCTCAGATGCACTGTTTCTTCTCTTCAGAGTTGGCTGGACCATGGACAGCTCTGAAAGTTACAGCTGCTGACCCATCCAGAGAACACAGAACTCCTGACTGAATGGGACTGATTTTCATACCAGCATTGAGGAGACCAAATCTACAACTTTCTGGTGAGTAAGTGGTTCTGAGTAGATGGATTAATATTTCTTTCCCTCAAAAGTTAAAAAGAATAATTTTAATTTAGCAGTCACAGGCTTAAGAATTTCTTAAGCCAATGAAAAATCTAGTTCATAAAAATTATGTTATTACTTAGAATTCACTCTGAAACCATAGACTTACCTTCAAATCATTGGAATTTGTGAATAAGCATGAGTAGTTCTACGAACTTATGATTCTATGACATAAAAAGGAAAATATGAATTTCTTGATGGGAAATCCTAGACGGTTTTTCCATTTAGCATGATACCTAAAATTGGAATGAGAAACGCTGCTGTAGAACATGAAGAGTAATATATTTGTAAGGAAAAGTTGGGATTTCTGCCTTTAAATTGTCCAATAGCAATCCAGACCTGATGATGGCTCTCAACATAACGTGTTAACACACCAAATAACTGAAAGAAAAAGAAATTCTGCACTCACTCTGATATAGAAGTGAAAACTTTTATTAGCTTCAGTCATTTATTTTGAAACACAATATATTAGATGGCTGGCTTCCCTGGTGGCTCAAGTATAAGAAACTGTCTGCTAATGCAGGGGACACAGGTTTGAAATGTGGATCTCAAGGGCCCCTGGCAAAGGAAATGTCAACCCACTCCAGTATTCTTGCCTGGAAAATCCCATGGACAGGAGCCTGGTGGGATACAGTCCAAGGGGTTGCAGAAGAGTCACACAGGCCTAAGACACTAAACAACTACAATATTAGATGGAGCTGTGTGTTAATTGATTGATGGATTTGATCAATTTGGCTGCACCAGATCTTTCTTGCACCTTGAGGGACCTTTAGATGGGACATGCAAACTCGTAGTCACCACACAAGAACTCCATGTCTTGGCAGGTGAACACTTTGCTGTGGAATGTGGGCTCTAATTCCCTGATGAAGGAGCAAATGCTGGTCCCGTCCACTGGGAGCATGGAGTCTTAGCCACTGAACCTCCCAGGAAGTCCCAGAACTGATCTTACTGTGACTTGAAATTTCTATGTTTCCAAACAGGAAAACTTTTCTGATAGTAGAGCAAATCTGATATGATTGGGAGTATGTTGATGTGCTAATCAAAGAAATGGGTTCCCCTTACATTAAGGTCACTTAAATTGAAGAGTGTCATTGTCAAAGTGAAGAGAAAATTCAATTGTTTGAGTTCTCAGAAATGAACGTTGTAGTTAAACAAAGATTAGTGTTATGCTTAAGAGTCATTTTTATTAGAGATAGAAGGGACTGAGTTTTAATAGAATAAAATAGAACATTGAAAGTAAGTATCTTTGTTTAGTGTAGATAACTGCGTGTGATACACTGTGTGTGATGTGTCATTGTTTCTCAGGTTGCTCTGTCAGAGGCGGTAAGAAGACTTCTCGTGTGAGTGCAGGAGACACGTGCAGAGAAGGGCTTCCCCTGCCAGCGCCCGAAGTGCCTGCGCCTTCTCCATAGGTCAGTGTTCCTATTTGTTCATTTCTATGACCTTCCGATGAGACAAGTTTTGTCATCTTTCTATCTCAGCCAAAACAGAGAGCCCCTGGCTTATTGTGAAGTAGTGAAGTGAGTCGCTCAGTCACGTTCAACTCTTTGAAACCCCATGGACTATCCAGTGCACGGAATTCTCCAAGCCAGAACACTGGAGTGGGCAGCCTTTCCCTTCTCCAGGGGATCTTCCCAACCCAGGGATCAAAGCCAGGTCTTCCACAATGCAGGAGGATTCTTTACCAGCTGAGTCACAATGAAAAGGTCTTGTTGTATACAGTTGTATTTTATATGCCTTATTATAATGTCTATTGACCTCACCAGAAATGAAACATTGACCACTTAAACTCTTTTTCAATCATTACATACACGTTTATGCTTCTCTGTTCTTCATCTTTCCTTTGTACTTCTATTACGTGTTTCACAGATGAATTATATCCATTACAGTTTTCTTAGATGAATTATATCAATTATCATCTCAACTGCACATTCAGTCTATGGCCATCTGGACTTTTCTTAGGAGGGAGCTATGCTCAGAATCCTAAGGAATGTTACTGTTTTAGAGAAGATTGCATTCACAATAACATTGAGCAGAAAGTACAGAATTCCTGTCTACATCCTGCACTCCCAGAATAAGCACGTGTTCCCCCAAATTGTCACATTATGTCTCAGAGTGGTGTATTTATTATGATTTAGGAACCTCCACTGACACTTCATTATCACCCAAAGTCTATGGTTTCACATCAGTGTTCACTCTTGGTGTTGTGCATTCTGTTACTTTTCACTGATATACAGTGACGAGGATCCCCCTTTATAATATCCAGAAGTGTTAGACTGCTGAAGGTCACTTGTGATCACCTATTCATCAGTCCCATCACCCTAACTGCTGGGAAGAAAAGTTTATTTCACTGTCCTGATCTATTTCTTTCTTCCCCATATATTCCCTTTTCCTGGAATGTTTTATAGTTGGACTCATGACGTATGTATGCTTTTCAGCTTAGCTTCATTCATTCATTTGTTAGCTTAGAGATATGAATAAAAGAATACTCCATGTCTCTTGCTGGCTTGATTGCTTATTTCTTTTAAGAACTGAGTACTATTTCTCGGCCTTTATATAGCAGAGTTGTTTTATCCATTCATTATTGTTGTTTTCAAGTTTTGTGATTATGACCAAAGTGGCTATAAATATCCCATTGCAGGTCTTTTTTTTTTTTTTATGGATATAGGATTTTCAAATGATTTGTGCAAATACAAAGGACCATGAGTCTTGACTTATGTGGTAGGAGGATATTTAGTTTTGTAACAAATTGCCTTATTCTATTTCAGAAGGCTTGCACTGTTTTTCATTGCCTTAGGAAATAAATAAATTTCCTGATGTTCCACCCTCTCAGTACTTGGTCCTTCTTTGGGATTTTGACAATTCTTGTCCATGTGCTGTGGTATCTCATTGCTATTTTAAAGCCCTCTTGCTTGTCAGGCATTTTTATTTTTAACTTCCCTTCCTTTTCTCTCATCCTTTGTCTCTTGAGTGAGTTCCCAAGCTTTATTCATTTCTATGTAAAAACCACTGTGATGAGACTGGAAGGCAAGTTGGGGTCAGGCCTGAGGATTTTGGATTGTGGAAAGAAGCTTCATAATGCTCAACAGGACTCTCAGCTCAGAGGATGGGCAGGTTTTTGTTTATATCCTTGAGGGTAAATGAAATGACAGCAGGGACGGACCCCAAGCGGGCTGTGCTGCTCTCCTGTGTCACATGGGAGAGTAACTTTCCTTTCCTTTCTCCACAGAAACGGAGGATCGCATACAGTGCAAGACCTCAGAAATAACTCCCCTGCTGAACCTTGAGAGTGAAGAAGCTGAAGATTCTGCTGACGTGTCTGAACTGCTGGGATCACATAAGTGTCCCAAAGACCTGGAAATGGCGATGGCTAAACGCCAAGATGACTGGTCCAAGGAAGACATTGTGCAGTTACTGGAAAGTATGGAGAAAAGCATTCCAACCAGTGACGGACACACGTTCAAAACAACCCAGTCAGTGATGGACTGGGGAAAAGTAGCTTTTAAAGATTTTTCTGGGGAAATGTGCAAACTCAAATGGTTAGAGGTTTCCCATAAGGTGAGAAAGTTTCGCACACTGAAAGAATTAGTTCTGGAAGCTAAAGAAAATGTTAGCAATCCTTCCAAAGAACACAAGAAAACATCGGAAAACACCAGGAAACACAAGAAACATGCTTATTTGTTCAAGAAGTCCCTGACAGCTTACCGGCACATTTCCCAAGTGATGCGACCCCAGTACATCCAAAAACACCCCAAAATAAGCAACCAAGAGCTGACCAGCATTCTGTCTGAGGAACACAGGAAGGTGCCTGAGCAGCTGAGGGTGAAACACAGTCAGAATCTTGA
Source organism: Neotragus moschatus (assembly GCA_006410615.1). NCBI lineage: Eukaryota > Metazoa > Chordata > Mammalia > Artiodactyla > Bovidae > Neotragus > Neotragus moschatus. The sequence continues at coordinate 89,100 of SJYA01003114.1, read as the reverse complement.
GAAAGAGAAAAANTGACATAGCCTTCCCTTCCTAAGGAAGAGCCGAGGCCCACCTTCCCTGGGTCCAAACCGCCCCACCCAGAGATTTCTGGGGTGTTGTCTCTGCTCCTCCCCCTTGATTTCCGAGGTGAAGTGATGCCACAGCTCAGGACAGAGCCACAAAGGACCCAGTGTGCTTGACATGCCTGTGTTGTGCTGACTGTTTCCCAGGCAGCGGTCCACCCTCACCTGAGCGTCTGGTCCAGGCAGGTTCAGACAAGGAGGGAGAGTCCAGACTGAGAGACTGGAGACGGTGCCACTGAGAAACTGAGGGGGAAATTGGACAACTTTCTGCTGCTGCTCCTCACGGGCAGACTGTGAATATGGGAGAGACGGGGTCTCTGCACGTTGCTCGTCTGACCCAGGAGAGGAGCAAACGTGGCCAGGATGGACAGATGCCAGATCCAGGTGACTTGCACCTCCTGGATACAGTCCAGCTGCACCATATTCAGGACCTTTGTGATACTGTCCAGGGCCATTGCAGAGATCATCAGCTTCTTACAGCACAGGGGTGTGNACGGGGTCTCTGCACGTTGCTCGTCTGACCCAGGAGAGGAGCAAACGTGGCCAGGATGGACAGATGCCAGATCCAGGTGACTTGCACCTCCTGGATACAGTCCAGCTGCACCATATTCAGGACCTTTGTGATACTGTCCAGGGCCATTGCAGAGATCATCAGCTTCTTACAGCACAGGGGTGTGCAGGCTTTTCTCTAGTCAAAGCAGTGGTTTTTCTAGTAGTCATGTAAGGATGTGAAAGTTGGATCATAAAGAAGGCTGAGCACTGAAGAACGGATGCTTTCAAACTGTGGTGCTTGAGAAGACTCTTGAGAGTCCCTTGAACTGCAAGGAGATCAAGCCCATCCATCATAAAGGAAATCAACCCTGAATATTCACTGCAAGCACTGATGCTGAAGCTGAAACTCCAGTACTTTGGACACCTGATTGGAAGAGCTGACTCATTGTAAAAGACGGTGATGCCTGTATACCTATGGCTGTTTCATGTCAATGTATGGCAAACACCACAACAATATTGTAGTTAGCCTCCAATTAAAATAAATAAATTAATTAAAATTATAATAACTAATCATAAATACCATTAAATATATACCATTATGCAACAAAAACAAAAAACCTGATCCTGGGAAAGACTGACAGCAGGAGAAGGGGTTGACAAAGGATGAAATGATTGTATGGCTTCACCAACTCAATGGACATGAATTTGAGCAAACTGTGGGAGATGGTGAAGGACAGGGAAGCCTGGCATGCTGCATTCCTTGCAGTCACAAAGAGAAGGACACGACAGAGCAACTGAACAGCAACTCAGTTCTATTTCCAGTCTTCTCCTAGGCGTTTGCGTGGGGATAAATATTTCACTTGTCATTTCAGTAAACAAAGGATATTCCAGCAAAAGGCTGTTGTCCACTGCAGTCCCCCCAAACAGTATGCCCTGAGGGGAATTCAAGGAGAGGAAAGCAGGATGGTGACCTGAGGGAGTTAAGATGCATATCGTAGCCATGACTTCAATAAGCCCAGACTCTCACCTCTTTTCACAGAGAAAAGCATGAAAAGGAACTTCCCTGGCAGTCCTGTGGTTAAGAATCCACTGGTCAGTGCCAGGGATACAGGTTGGGTCCCTGTCCAGGAAGACCCCACAGACTGTGGAGCAACTAAGCCCAAGCACCATGACTACTGAGCACCCGACTAGAGCCTGGGGGCCATGACCACTGATGCCCACACCCTGGTCCCATGTTCTACGATGAGAGGTGCCGCCAAAGGGTGAAGTCAACACATTTCAACTCGAGAGTAGCCCCTGCTCACCACAATCAGAAAAGGCTGCGCTCAGCAAGGAAGATCCAGCACAGCCAAAATTAAGCAAACAAATAAAGAAGATTATAAAAATAAATAAATAAGAATTGTTTAAAAGCATTGAAATCATTAATTTAAAATGTACCATGTCCATCATTCACAGTAATCTTTTGACGCTTTCTGAGTGTTTATTCTCCCCTGACCTTATGTACTCTGGCTCCCCTTATAACTTTGGAACAGTTCCTCAGAGCCACCTGAGAAGATATCTTTCTGGCTATGATCTTCTGTAAAATCACTGAATAAAGCATATTTGCCATGTTTTAGTTTGCTCTTTTTATTGTCATTTGACCTGCTCTTCCAAGACCTTTTCCCAATCCACAGTGTCTTGGCCCCACTCACCTGAGTTCCAGGGATCAGATGGAAACTGTCGACTAAAACAAGAGTCACCACCTGAAAGTAGAGTCATTTTATTTCGTGGGACTATTTAAGAGCCAAGCCCAGGCTTCTTGGTGGCTCAGAGGGTAAAGAGTCTGCCTGGAACGCAGGAGACCTGGGTTTGATCCCTGGGATGGGAAGTCTCCTGGAGGAGGAAGTGGCAGCCTGAGAACCCTGAGAGGAGAGACCCTGACCCCTGCTTTCCTCCTGCTGCTGCCTGTCCTTCTACAGTGCAGGGGTCAGAAGTGCAGGCTGGGCAGGTTCTGGGAAGGAAGGTCCAACGACGTGGAGCAGCCGGGTCCCACAGCCAAACAGGCAGCATTATCTCTGGGGTTGAGCTGCTAGATTCCTGGCTTCAATCCCATTTCTAGAGTAAAAGGGAGAAGCTGTCTGGCAGGCCGTGAGCAGTGCTTCCTGCTTTCCTCCCTGAGTCTTTTCAACCAAAAGATATGTTTAGATTTCCCTAGAGGAAAGACAGCCACTTAACATTTGTGGGTGTGAATGAACTGNGAGAGGAGCAAACATGGCCAGGATGGACAGATGCCTTGAGCATCTGGGGAGAAAGCAAGCAGTGAGGTCTGAGAATTTAGGGTGGCAGCTGAGGTAGAGTGGTCAGATAGGTGATTTGCCCAAAAATAAGGTCCTACTAACTGCCTCCTGAAAGTCAGTACCCAGAATGACCCGTCTCGTTTTGGCCTGGCACCACCTCTCTCTGCATCTCCTGCAACCCCCCTGCAGCTTTGTATGATCTCTGGCTCCTGCTCCCCTACGATCCTCTCAGAACTATGCATTTCTTAATTATTAACTAACTTATCAAGAGCTAAAGACTGTCTTTTAGGGACTGGTGATTTAGTCCATTGTGTTCAGGAATCTGGTAAGCACAGAACTTTCCTCTCTGTCTCTCTCCCGAACTTTGTTTTCATTTTCTTTTCTGGCCACACCACACAGGTTGTGAACATTCTTCCCCCACCAGGGATCAAACCTGGACTTTCAGCCCCGAAAGAGAAGAGTCCTAACCACTGGACCACCAGGGAATTCCTCAGACCTTGTCTTTCAAATTGCTCGGGTCAGAGGTGGTGTCCCTTCTTGAATGCCCTCTTCACTTACCTGTTTTCTTAGGCATCTGACATAGCCTTCTCTCTCTAAGGAAGAGCCCATGCCCGCCCTCCCTGGGTCCAAACCGACCCATCCAGAGAGTTCTGGGGTGTTATCTCTGCTCCTCCCCCTTGATTTCCGAGGTGAAGTGATGCCACAGCTCAGGACAGAACCACAAAGGACCCAGTGTGCTTGACATGCCAGTGCTGTGCTGACTGTTTCCCAAGCAGTGGTCCACCCTCACCTGAGCGTCTGGTCCAGGCAGGTTCAGACAAGGAGGGAGAGTCCAGACAGAGAGACTGAAGACGGTGCCACTGAGAAATGGAGGGGGAAATTGGACAACTTTCTGCTGCTGCTCCTCACAGGCAGACTGTGAATGTGGGAGAGACAAGGTCTCTGCACGTTGCTCGTCTGACCCAGGAGAGGAGCAAACGTGGCCAGGAAGGACAGATGCCAGATCCAGGTCACTTGCACCTCCTGGATACATTTCAGCTGCATCATATTGAGGACCTTCGTGATACTGTCCAGGGATCGTCAGCTTCTTACAGCCCAGGGGTGTGCAGGCTTTTCTCTAGTCAAAGCAGTGGTTTTTCTAGTAGTCATGTACGGATGTGAGAACTGGATCATAAAGGAGGCTGAGCACTGAAGAACCAGTGCTTTCAGTTCTTGAGAAGGCTCTTCAAAGTCCGTTGAACTGCAAGGAGATCAAACCTGCCCATTCTAAAGGAAATCAACCATGAATATTCATTGCAAGCACTGATATTGGTGAAACTCCAGTACTTTGGCCACCTGATTGGAGAGCCCACTTACCGTAAAAGACCCTGATGCCTGTTACACCCATGGCTGATTCATGTCAATGTATAGCAAATACCACAATATTGTAGTTAGCCCCCAATTAAAATTAATTAATTAAAAATTATAATAACTAATCATAGATATCATTAAATATATACCATTGTGCAAAAAAAAAAAAAAACCACCCTGATCCTGGGAAAGATTGAGGGCAGGAGAAGGGGTTAGACAAAGGATGAGATGGTTGGATGGCATCACCAACTAATGGACATGAATCTGAGCAAAGTGAGGGAGATGGTGAAGGACAGGGAAGCCTGGCATGCTGCATTCCTTGCAGTCACAAAGAGATGGACACAAGAGAGCAACTGAACAGCAACTCAGTTCTATTTCCAGTCTTCTCCTAGGCTTTTGCTTGGGGATGAATATTTCACTTGTCATTTCAGTAAACAAAGGATATTCCAGCAAAAGGCTGTTGTCCACTGCAGTCCCCCCAAACAGTGTGCCCTGAGGGGAATTCAAGGAGAGGAAAGCAGGATGGTGACCTGAGGGAGTTAAGATGCATGTCATAGCCATGACTTCAATAAGCCCAGACTCTCACCTCTTTTCACAGAGAAAAGCATGAAAAGGAACTTCCCTGGCAGTCCTGTGGTTAAGAATCCACTGGTCAGCGCCAGGGATACAGGTTGGATCCCTGTCCAGGAAGACCCCACAGACTGTGGAGCAACCAAGCCCAAGCACCATGACTACTGAGCACCCGACTACAGCCTGGGAGCCATGACCACTGATGCCCACAGCCCGGCCCCACGTTCTGCGATGAGAGGTGCCGCCAAAGGGAGAAGTCAACACATTTCAACTCGAGAGTAGCCCCTGCTNAAAAGCATGAAAAGGAACTTCCCTGGCAGTCCTGTGGTTAAGAATCCACTGGTCAGCGCCAGGGATACAGGTTGGGTCCCTGTCCAGGAAGACCCCACAGACTGTGGAGCAACTAAGCCCAAGCACCATGACTACTGAGCACCCGACTAGAGCCTGGGGGCCATGACCACTGATGCCCACACCCTGGTCCCATGTTCTACGATGAGAGGTGCCGCCAAAGGGTGAAGTCAACACATTTCAACTCGAGAGTAGCCCCTGCTCACCACAATCAGAAAAGGCTGCGCTCAGCAAGGAAGATCCAGCACAGCCAAAATTAAGCAAACAAATAAAGAAGATTATAAAAATAAATAAATAAGAATTGTTTAAAAGCATTGAAATCATTAATTTAAAATGTATCATGTCCATCATTCACAGTAATCTTTTGACGCTTTCTGAGTGTTTATTCTCCCCTGACCTTACGTACTCTGGCTCCCCTTATAACTTTGGAACAGTTCCTCAGAGCCACCTGAGAAGATATCTTTCTGGCTATGATCTTCTGTAAAATCACTGAATAAAGCATATTTGCCATGTTTTAGTTTGCTCTTTTTATTGTCATTTGACCTGCTCTTCCAAGACCTTTTCCCAATCCACAGTGTCTTGGCCCCACTCACCTGAGTTCCAGGGATCAGATGGAAACTGTCGACTAAAACAAGAGTCACCACCTGAAAGTAGAGTCATTTTATTTCGTGGGACTATTTAAGAGCCAAGCCCAGGCTTCTTGGTGGCTCAGAGGGTAAAGAGTCTGCCTGGAACGCAGGAGACCTGGGTTTGATCCCTGGGATGGGAAGTCTCCTGGAGGAGGAAGTGGCAGCCTGAGAACCCTGAGAGGTGAGACCCTGACCCCTGCTTTCCTCCTGCTGCGGCCTGTCCTTCTACAGTGCAGGGGTCAGAAGTGCAGGCTGGGCAGGTTCTGGGAAGGAAGGTCCAACGACGTGGAGCAGCCGGGTCCCACAGCCAAACAGGCAGCATTATCTCTGGGGTTGAGCTGCTAGATTCCTGGCTTCAATCCCATTTCTAGAGTAAAAGGGAGAAGCTGTCTGGCAGGCCGTGAGCAGTGCTTCCTGCTTTCCTCCCTGAGTCTTTTCAACCAAAAGATATGTTTAGATTTCCCTAGAGGAAAGACAGCCACTTAACATTTGTGGGTGTGAATGAACTGTGAGCAAGTCATTTTGGAAGCAGTAAATCTAATCTTAAATTAGATCCTACAAGCCTGGAGGTATTCCCAGTTCATGTATAGGTGAAGCAACAGATAAATACATATTTTAGTATTTTAACCAATGTTGTCTTCTTCTATTAGAAAATTCAGAATTTTTGCCTATATTCGTCTAGTATTTGTGTTTTCCTGCCTGTTTCTTTAAACAGTTTTTATTTCTATTGCAGTATAGCCCGTTATAATTCTGTGGTAGGTCTTCCCTGCTGGTCTAGTGGTTAAGAATCTGCCTTCCCATGCTAGGGACACAGATTTGATTCCTGGACCCAGAAGATCTCACAAGCCCTAGAGCACCAAAGCCCACATGTCACAACTACTGAGCCGCTGCTCCAGGGCCCTGCTCCAAACCAGGGAAACCACCGCAGGGAGAAGCTGAGCACTGAGTTGCCCCAGCTCCCCCTAACTGGAAACATGCCCTGCACTGCAAGAAGACTGAGCTCAGTGAAAAATAAGTAAATTAATCTGTAAGAAAAAAAAAAAAGAGAGAGAGAGAGAGAGGAGAGAGGTAATAATATTCTGGTAATTTCAGGTGAAGAGCAAAGGGGCTCGGCCATGAATATACCTGTGTCCAGCCTTCCCCACGCTTCCCTCCCATCCAGGCTGCCTCACAAAACTGAGCAGAGTTCCATGTGCTCTACGGTAAGCTCCCCAACTGAATATTCATGAGGAATAAAATATTCCACTAAGACATCATGGGTGAAGAGGAAGTCCCAAATTCAACACTTTTCATATACGAGAACAATACTTGTATGATACTAATTGTCCATGAGAATCAAAAATGAAAATAGCCAGCAAAGTTTAGGAAAAAAAATAAGTTTAATGAGGTGGCACTAGTTTTAAATACATTTTCAAATACATCAATAAACCAAAATAATTAAACTATATCATAGTGGTAGATGAATTGCCAAACAGTTTAGTAACTGTGAACTAAAATACTGACACACAAACTACACAAGTCCTAGTATATACAATTTGAATCTATGGTACAAACACGATTCACTTACAACCTGGAGCAGGAGGAAGGGGTTGGTGCGGAAACCTGCAGAAATTCAGACATGGCCTGAAAACTCAGGGCCATTGGGTCAGAGGAGGCTGGTTTTAAGGAAAAGCTAATTCAGGTGGAGGGGTTACACATTTTTAATTTCGAGGTTTTGATCAGTGAGAAAATCTCATGGACAGTTCCCAGGATGCACACACACGTGGAAGTGCTGCTGCCCACGTGGTGGCCCCACTTCCAAGGTAAGGAAGAGCCAGCTCCTCATCTCAGAGAGAAGGGCCAGAGACATCAGGGCCTGCCAGCTTTCTTTAAGGCAAGTCTCCTACTTCAGTCAATCAGATCCCCCCTCCCTGGCTCACTGCCCGAGTCCTGAGGGAAAGGTCACGGAGAAGGGGCTCACAGACCCCTGGAGCCCCTCACATGTCTGGCAGACAGAAGGTGAGGAAAGCAAGCCTTTCAGGTTCAGGGAGCTCAGTCTAGTCCAGGGTGCCCCGCAGCCCAGTCAGCTCACGGTTTATTCCACGAGCCGTCACTGCATTGACTTTCTCTCGGGGTAAAAGTGGGGTAGATGGAGAGGCCAGAAATTACACCACAAGGTGTCTTCTTTCCAAGAGGTCCCACTTTGTATGAAAAGGGAGGGAAAGAAGCAAGGCAATGAAGAGGCATGGAGAGAAGAGCCCACGGGCTTTTGCTGAAAGTTCTGTCCCTTCAGGTTGTGAACTAAATTCAGTCAGAATCCAAGTCAGAGGAGTCCCCTGAGGACGATGAGCTGGAGCTGGGGTCCTCCAGCTCAGAATCTCCATCTTCATCCTCACTGCTGGGGGCTGAGGAGTGGCTGCCNAAGGGCTTTTGCTGAAAGTTCTGTCCCTTCAGGTTGTGAACTAAATTCAGTCAGAATCCAAGTCAGAGGAGTCCCCTGAGGACGATGAGCTGGAGCTGGGGTCCTCCAGCTCAGAATCTCCATCTTCATCCTCACTGCTGGGGGCTGAGGAGTGGCTGCCTTCCTCCTCTTCCTCATTTTCCTCTGATCTCCCTGAGGCAGGAGAATGTTCTCCACTTGTGTCCAATGATGCTAACTCTGCAGCCTGGAGCACCGGGTCCTCTCTAAGTCTCCCTTGCAGATTCCCTGATGATGGGGACTGCAGACCCATCCTTCTAATCTTGGGGTTCGGGCCCCCTGTCATGCTCATGTTCTTACGCTTAGCACAGGCCGCCTCTCTGTAGGCAGCATATTCTTCAGGAGACAGAGTCCTGAGCCAGAGATCAAGGTCCACCTTGTACTGTGTCTGCAGTCCCTCTGCCTGCTTCTTATAAAGCTCCTTCTGGTCCTGGGGCACCCGCTGCCAGCGTCTACTGATCTCCACCATGCGCTCCCTCGGGGGCACCACTTTCAGCTCCCTGCTCGACCAGAGATCCTGGTGGAACTTGTGATAGCCATTCATCGGGGGCTTCTTGGGCTCCCCATGGAATTTCCACTTCATGGCTAAATTGTTTTCTGGGGGAGACTTCACTTTTTGAACATTCTCCTGAAACTGCTCTGGCACTTTCATTTCACTTCTTTGGGGGACACCAGATTTCTCCTGGTTTGGGACTAGACCAGGGTCCTGTGCTCTGAACAGGGCCATTTTCTCCCTAAAATGCTTTTTCTCTTTCTCAAGATTCTGACTGTGTTTCACCCTCAGATGCTCAGGCACCTTCCTGTGTTCCTCAGACAGAATGCTGGTCAGCTCTTGGTTGCTTATTTTGGGGTGTTTTTGGATGTACTGGGGTCGCATCACTTGGGAAATGTGCCGGTAAGCTGTCAGGGACTTCTTGAACAAATAAGCATGTTTCTTGTGTTTCCTGGTGTTTTCCGATGTTTTCTTGTGTTCTTTGGAAGGATTGCTAACATTTTCTTTAGCTTCCAGAACTAATTCTTTCAGTGTGCGAAACTTTCTCACCTTATGGGAAACCTCTAACCATTTGAGTTTGCACATTTCCCCAGAAAAATCTTTAAAAGCTACTTTTCCCCAGTCCATCACTGACTGGGTTGTTTTGAACGTGTGTCCGTCACTGGTTGGAATGCTTTTCTCCATACTTTCCAGTAACTGCACAATGTCTTCCTTGGACCAGTCATCTTGGCGTTTAGCCATCGCCATTTCCAGGTCTTTGGGACACTTATGTGATCCCAGCAGTTCAGACACGTCAGCAGAATCTTCAGCTTCTTCACTCTCAAGGTTCAGCAGGGGAGTTATTTCTGAGGTCTTGCACTGTATGCGATCCTCCGTTTCTGTGGAGAAAGGAAAGGAAAGTTACTCTCCCATGTGACACAGGAGAGCAGCACAGCCCGCTTGGGGTCCGTCCCTGCTGTCATTTCATTTACCCTCAAGGATATAAACAAAAACCTGCCCATCCTCTGAGCTGAGAGTCCTGTTGAGCATTATGAAGCTTCTTTCCACAATCCAAAATCCTCAGGCCTGACCCCAACTTGCCTTCCAGTCTCATCACAGTGGTTTTTACATAGAAATGAATAAAGCTTGGGAACTCACTCAAGAGACAAAGGATGAGAGAAAAGGAAGGGAAGTTAAAAATAAAAATGCCTGACAAGCAAGAGGGCTTTAAAATAGCAATGAGATACCACAGCACATGGACAAGAATTGTCAAAATCCCAAAGAAGGACCAAGTACTGAGAGGGTGGAACATCAGGAAATTTATTTATTTCCTAAGGCAATGAAAAACAGTGCAAGCCTTCTGAAATAGAATAAGGCAATTTGTTACAAAACTAAATATCCTCCTACCACATAAGTCAAGACTCATGGTCCTTTGTATTTGCACAAATCATTTGAAAATCCTATATCCATAAAAAAAAAAAAAAAGACCTGCAATGGGATATTTATAGCCACTTTGGTCATAATCACAAAACTTGAAAACAACAATAATGAATGGATAAAACAACTCTGCTATATAAAGGCCGAGAAATAGTACTCAGTTCTTAAAAGAAATAAGCAATCAAGCCAGCAAGAGACATGGAGTATTCTTTTATTCATATCTCTAAGCTAACAAATGAATGAATGAAGCTAAGCTGAAAAGCATACATACGTCATGAGTCCAACTATAAAACATTCCAGGAAAAGGGAATATATGGGGAAGAAAGAAATAGATCAGGACAGTGAAATAAACTTTTCTTCCCAGCAGTTAGGGTGATGGGACTGATGAATAGGTGATCACAAGTGACCTTCAGCAGTCTAACACTTCTGGATATTATAAAGGGGGATCCTCGTCACTGTATATCAGTGAAAAGTAACAGAATGCACAACACCAAGAGTGAACACTGATGTGAAACCATAGACTTTGGGTGATAATGAAGTGTCAGTGGAGGTTCCTAAATCATAATAAATACACCACTCTGAGACATAATGTGACAATTTGGGGGAACACGTGCTTATTCTGGGAGTGCAGGATGTAGACAGGAATTCTGTACTTTCTGCTCAATGTTATTGTGAATGCAATCTTCTCTAAAACAGTAACATTCCTTAGGATTCTGAGCATAGCTCCCTCCTAAGAAAAGTCCAGATGGCCATAGACTGAATGTGCAGTTGAGATGATAATTGATATAATTCATCTAAGAAAACTGTAATGGATATAATTCATCTGTGAAACACGTAATAGAAGTACAAAGGAAAGATGAAGAACAGAGAAGCATAAACGTGTATGTAATGATTGAAAAAGAGTTTAAGTGGTCAATGTTTCATTTCTGGTGAGGTCAATAGACATTATAATAAGGCATATAAAATACAACTGTATACAACAAGACCTTTTCATTGTGACTCAGCTGGTAAAGAATCCTCCTGCATTGTGGAAGACCTGGCTTTGATCCCTGGGTTGGGAAGATCCCCTGGAGAAGGGAAAGGCTGCCCACTCCAGTGTTCTGGCTTGGAGAATTCCGTGCACTGGATAGTCCATGGGGTTTCAAAGAGTTGAACGTGACTGAGCGACTCACTTCACTACTTCACAATAAGCCAGGGGCTCTCTGTTTTGGCTGAGATAGAAAGATGACAAAACTTGTCTCATCGGAAGGTCATAGAAATGAACAAATAGGAACACTGACCTATGGAGAAGGCGCAGGCACTTCGGGCGCTGGCAGGGGAAGCCCTTCTCTGCACGTGTCTCCTGCACTCACACGAGAAGTCTTCTTACCGCCTCTGACAGAGCAACCTGAGAAACAATGACACATCACACACAGTGTATCACACGCAGTTATCTACACTAAACAAAGATACTTACTTTCAATGTTCTATTTTATTCTATTAAAACTCAGTCCCTTCTATCTCTAATAAAAATGACTCTTAAGCATAACACTAATCTTTGTTTAACTACAACGTTCATTTCTGAGAACTCAAACAATTGAATTTTCTCTTCACTTTGACAATGACACTCTTCAATTTAAGTGACCTTAATGTAAGGGGAACCCATTTCTTTGATTAGCACATCAACATACTCCCAATCATATCAGATTTGCTCTACTATCAGAAAAGTTTTCCTGTTTGGAAACATAGAAATTTCAAGTCACAGTAAGATCAGTTCTGGGACTTCCTGGGAGGTTCAGTGGCTAAGACTCCATGCTCCCAGTGGACGGGACCAGCATTTGCTCCTTCATCAGGGAATTAGAGCCCACATTCCACAGCAAAGTGTTCACCTGCCAAGACATGGAGTTCTTGTGTGGTGACTACGAGTTTGCATGTCCCATCTAAAGGTCCCTCAAGGTGCAAGAAAGATCTGGTGCAGCCAAATTGATCAAATCCATCAATCAATTAACACACAGCTCCATCTAATATTGTAGTTGTTTAGTGTCTTAGGCCTGTGTGACTCTTCTGCAACCCCTTGGACTGTATCCCACCAGGCTCCTGTCCATGGGATTTTCCAGGCAAGAATACTGGAGTGGGTTGACATTTCCTTTGCCAGGGGCCCTTGAGATCCACATTTCAAACCTGTGTCCCCTGCATTAGCAGACAGTTTCTTATACTTGAGCCACCAGGGAAGCCAGCCATCTAATATATTGTGTTTCAAAATAAATGACTGAAGCTAATAAAAGTTTTCACTTCTATATCAGAGTGAGTGCAGAATTTCTTTTTCTTTCAGTTATTTGGTGTGTTAACACGTTATGTTGAGAGCCATCATCAGGTCTGGATTGCTATTGGACAATTTAAAGGCAGAAATCCCAACTTTTCCTTACAAATATATTACTCTTCATGTTCTACAGCAGCGTTTCTCATTCCAATTTTAGGTATCATGCTAAATGGAAAAACCGTCTAGGATTTCCCATCAAGAAATTCATATTTTCCTTTTTATGTCATAGAATCATAAGTTCGTAGAACTACTCATGCTTATTCACAAATTCCAATGATTTGAAGGTAAGTCTATGGTTTCAGAGTGAATTCTAAGTAATAACATAATTTTTATGAACTAGATTTTTCATTGGCTTAAGAAATTCTTAAGCCTGTGACTGCTAAATTAAAATTATTCTTTTTAACTTTTGAGGGAAAGAAATATTAATCCATCTACTCAGAACCACTTACTCACCAGAAAGTTGTAGATTTGGTCTCCTCAATGCTGGTATGAAAATCAGTCCCATTCAGTCAGGAGTTCTGTGTTCTCTGGATGGGTCAGCAGCTGTAACTTTCAGAGCTGTCCATGGTCCAGCCAACTCTGAAGAGAAGAAACAGTGCATCTGAGATCCTACTATCAAGACCCTTGAGGCCCCTTCCTGATTAGATTATCACAGTTCCCTTGGATAAACCCAATCAGCACTAACTGTACTACATCTCTCTCTAATCTCTATATGTTAATAGAATTGCCAACTGAAGTCCCAGGCCTCATCACTGATTTTATATTGAACACCCATTCCTCTGTGATTTTAAGGATCCTGTATTCTCCTTAAATTCAAATTTTCCAGTAGTCATGTATGGATGTGAGTGTTGGACAGTGCAGAAAGCTGAGGGCCAAAGAGCTGATGCTTTTGAACTGTGGTATAGGGGAAGACTCTTTAGAGTTCCTTTGACTGCAAAAAGATCCAACCAGCAGATGGACTTTAAGATGTTTTTTATATATGCATTCAAATCCTTAAAATGTATATTTGCCTTTGACCCAGTAATTCTAACCTTGATAAAACTTCAAAGGAATTCACTGGACAAAACCTTGCAAATCGGAAACCTTGGTTTAACTATTTCTCTCTCTACTGCATATAATCTATGTACAAAGCAAGGAAAAAATAATGAGGTATTTACTTCCCCCAGCAAAATATGACACCTCTTGAATTTAGGACAACATTCTTTTGTTCTGTTCATGAAGTAGTGAGTTAATGCGCCCATTGTGCTAGTGACTCAGTTGTGTACGATCCTCTGTGACTGCATGGACTGTAGCCGCNAATAATATGCTGGTAATTTCAGGTGAAGAGCAAAGGGGCTCGGCCATGAATATACCTGTGTCCAGCCTTCCCCACGCTTCCCTCCCATCCAGGCTGCCTCACAAAACTGAGCAGAGTTCCATGTGCTCTACGGTAAGCTCCCCAACTGAATATTCATGAGGAATAAAATATTCCACTAAGACATCATGGGTGAAGAGGAAGTCCCAAATTCAACACTTTTCATATACGAGAACAATACTTGTATGATACTAATTGTCCATGAGAATCAAAAATGAAAATAGCCAGCAAAGTTTAGGAAAAAAAATAAGTTTAATGAGGTGGCACTAGTTTTAAATACATTTTCAAATACATCAATAAACCAAAATAATTAAACTATATCATAGTGGTAGATGAATTGCCAAACAGTTTAGTAACTGTGAACTAAAATACTGACACACAAACTACACAAGTCCTAGTATATACAATTTGAATCTATGGTACAAACACGATTCACTTACAACCTGGAGCAGGAGGAAGGGGTTGGTGCGGAAACCTGCAGAAATTCAGACATGGCCTGAAAACTCAGGGCCATTGGGTCAGAGGAGGCTGGTTTTAAGGAAAAGCTAATTCAGGTGGAGGGGTTACACATTTTTAATTTCGAGGTTTTGATCAGTGAGAAAATCTCATGGACAGTTCCCAGGATGCACACACANGAAATTCAGACATGGCCTGAAAACTCAGGGCCATTGGGTCAGAGGAGGCTGGTTTTAAGGAAAAGCTAATTCAGGTGGAGGGGTTACACATTTTTAATTTCGAGGTTTTGATCAGTGAGAAAATCTCATGGACAGTTCCCAGGATGCACACACATGTGGAAGTGCTGCTGCCCACGTGGTGGCCCCACTTCCAAGGTAAGGAAGGGCCAGCTCCTCACCTCAGAGAGAAGGGCCAGAGACATCAGGGCCTGCCAGCTTTCTTTAAGGCAAGTCTCCTACTTCCAGTCAATCAGATCCCCCCTCCCTGGCTCACTGCCCGAGTCCTGAGGGAAAGGTCCCAGAGAAGGGGCTCACAGACCCCTGGAGCCCTTCACACGTCTGGCAGGCAGAGGGTGAGGAGAGCAAACCTTTCCAGTTCAGGGAGCTCAGTCTAGTCCAGGGCGCCCCGCAGCCCAGTCAGCTCACGGTTTATTCCACGAGCCGTCACTGCATTGACTTTCTCTCGGGGTAAAAGTGGGGTAGATGGAGAGGCCAGAAATTACACCACAAGGTGTCTTCTTTGCAAGAGGTCCCACTTTGTATGAAAAGGGAGGGAAAGAAGCAAGGCAATGAAGAGGCATGGAGAGAAGAGCCCACGGGCTTTTGCTGAAAGTTCTGTCCCTTCAGGTTGTGAACTAAATTCAGTCGGAATCCAAGTCAGAGGAGTCCCCTGAGGACGATGAGCTGGAGCTGGGGTCCTCCGGCTCAGAATCTCCATCTTCATCCTCACTGCTGGGGGCTGAGGAGCTGCCTTCCTCCTCTTCCTCGTTTTCCTCTGATCTCCCTGAGGCAGGAGAATGTTCTCCACTTGTGTCCAATGATGCTAACTCTGCAGCCTGGAGCACCGGGTCCTCTCTAAGTCTCCCTTGCAGATTCCCTGATGATGGGGACTGCAGATCCATCCTTCTAACCTTGGGGTTCGGGCCCCCTGTCATGCTCATGTTCTTACGCTTAGCACAGGCCACCTCTCTGTAGGCAGCATATTCTTCAGGAGACAGAGTCCTGAGCCAGAGATCAAGGTCCACCTTGTACTGTGTCTGCAGTCCCTCTGCCTGCTTCTTATAAAGCTCCTTCTGGTCCTGGGGCACCCGCTGCCAGCGTCTACTGATCTCCACCATGCGCTCCCTCGGGGGCACCGCTTTCAGCTCCCTGCTCGACCAGAGATCCTGGTGGAACTTGTGATAGCCATTCATCGGGGGCTTCTTGGGCTCCCCATGGAATTTCCACTTCATGGCTAAATTGTTTTCTGNAGTTTCAGCTCCCTGTTCCACCAGAGATCCTGGGGAAACTTGTGATAGCCACTCACTGGGGGCTTCTTGGGCTGTCCGTGGAATTTCCACTTTAT
This sequence comes from Neotragus moschatus, assembly GCA_006410615.1. NCBI lineage: Eukaryota > Metazoa > Chordata > Mammalia > Artiodactyla > Bovidae > Neotragus > Neotragus moschatus. The sequence goes on along the minus strand of SJYA01003114.1, from coordinate 73,333 downwards.
GGGTAAACTGTTTTCTGGGGGAGACTTCACTGTATACACATTTTCCTGAAACTTCTTTGGCACTTTGCTTTGACTTCCTTTGGGACATCAGGTTTCTTAGAGTTCTGGACTGGATCAGGGTGCTGTTCTCTGAACAGAGCCATTTTCTCCTGAAACTCTTGCTTCTCTTCCTGGAAATCTTGACTGTATTTCAGCTTGAGCTGTTCTGGCAGCTTCCTGTATTCCGCAGACAGAGCCTTGCTCAACTCCTGGTTGCTCATCTTGGGATGTTTTTGGAGGTACTGAGGTCTTATCACTTTAAAAAAGCAGAGGTAAGCTTTCAAAGGGTTCTTGGGTATGTCAGGATGTTTCTTGTGTTTTCTGCTTTTGGAAGGACTGTTAACATTTTCCTTAGCTTCCAGGACTAATTCTGTCAAAGTGTGACGCTTTCTCACAGTACAGAAAATCTCTAACCATTTGAGTTTGT